>JASDQU010687760.1:29107-39313 GCA_032191745.1 Picea mariana
GTTGGTGGGGACAGAGTTGACACCTAGCACCAACTATCACCCTCAGACAGAGGGGCATACCGAGATTGTCAACAAGTGGGTTGAAGGGTATTTGAGGAACTATGTAGGAGGACAACAGATAATGTGGGTAAAGTGGTTACATTTAGGAGAACATTGCTACAACACCACCTTCCACATGTCCATTGGTATGACACCCTTCCGAGCATTGTACGGATATGATGCTCCCACTTTGGTAGACTTGGTCTTCGGGGAGAGATCCCAAGGCCAAGGATTGGATCATAGAGAGTCAGGAGATTCTCAAGTTGTTGAAAGAGAACCTGTAGACGACGCAAAACCGATAGAAGATAAGTGCAGACAGGCACAGGATAGAGCGCAACTTTGAGGTTGGAGATTTGGTTTTTTTGAGACTCCAACCCTACAGACAGTCATCTTTGAAGAAGAGTGGGGCCGAGAAGCTCAAGCCCAGATTTTATGGTCCTTATAGGATCATGCGTCGAGTAGGCGAGGTTGCTTACGAGCTAGAGCTTCCAGAGGGGAGCAAGATTCATAACGTATTCCACGTGTCTTGCCTCAAAAAGGCAGTGGGACAATTCATTAACACATTCGAGGAGCTTCCCCCGTTGGATGAGGAGGGACAGTTGGAGTTAGTTCCGGAGGAGGTTTTGGAGTTCTGGGGGCGGAAACTGAGGAGCAGGGTCATTAGAGAGTGTTTGATCAGATGGAGAGGGCTTCCAGTAGAGGACACTACTTGGGAGAGCGAGCAGGTGTTGCAACACCCTGGACTGCTATTGCTTGAGGACAAGCAATTTCAGGAAAGGGAGGATTGTAATGTCCCTTTCCAAATAGGAGCTCCAGAGAGGAGGCTTAATGGTCTAAACCGTTTCGTTAGACTATAGCCAGGGCCAAAGAGGGGTAAACAGGTTTTCTAGAGGTCACTCCAGTCACAGGTGTTATNTTATGAGCTAAAAATAGAAGTCAACAGTGAATTAGGGTTTCAACAGTGATTTAGGGTTTTGGAAGTCAACAGTGTTAGGGTTTCAGCATGATTTAGGGTTTTGGAAAGCTATAAAGGAAGGGTCAGCGACCTAATTCATCATTATGCAGATTATGACTTGTCATTGAGGAGAAGAGGCGCATCTCAGGAGAGATAGTTCAGTGGATTCCAGGAGGAAGACACCAGTGGCTAATTTCGATGTTGAGAGACACACCCTAGTCATCGGGAAGATCATTCAGGTCTTCCATCATTCTTCAGCAACAGTTACACAATGTTCAACAGCAAGGGCACATTCATCCAGAGTGAGGGCGCAACTTCTGAGAGGGTTTTTAGTTGACTTATCCCATCCAGGGAGAATTCCGAGATTTCCCTCCGACCCATTTGAGAGGAGGGCAAGGCGCATCTTTTGCCCGGTTCCTCATCAGATTTCGATGGAGGAATCAACTGGGACACATTTTCTAGACTTGGACGTGCGACACTTTTGGCGGGCACATTTGGGGTTCCAGAGTGAGCATCAGACTAGATTCAGGGAAACCCTTCCGACCCATTTCCCAGTAGACCAAGGTAGTCTTTTTGAGACATATCTCGTCCGATTCCGACGGTGGAATCACTAGGACGCATTTTGCCAGAAGAAGAGGGGCGCATTCCCCCAGGGGTATCCATCCGAGGTCCAGATTCATTAGCAGAGGGATCCGACAGATACCAGAACTGAGGACTAGAGCAGGGCGTATCATTTGGGACAGTTTCTAGGCCATTCCGAGAAGTATAGCTCCCAGGGAGAACTTTCCAGACTTCCAGCAGTTACCGTCAAAGCTGCCATAGTCCCAGCGCATCCACTGATTCCGCAGTGCTCCCATATTCCGGGTATTATCTTTTAGTTGCTTATTTGTATTCCGGGTAAGATCCTTTCTCTGTTGATCCAGTTGAGTATTATCATTTTATTTAGCTGCATTCGACCATTTTGTAATCCACAGAGATATCATAATACAAACTTTGCAGTCCTTTGTTGCATTTATTATTTGTATGATCATTTACATGTTGTAAACCATTGATTCTACATACATATTAGCAACGTTTCCTAGACTAGCCAAGTTAGGAACATTACAATAGCGCCTAGCTTTTCTTCACCAAAAGACAAGAAAGATCATTCACAATGCACCAAGAGAGAGAGATAGAGCAAAATGCCCAAATAGGGTGAAAATTTCAGCCAATGTTATGTAATTCTCAAGTGAGAGTTATGTTCAAATGAAATAAAAGTGACCTTTATTTATACAAGATCACTAAAAACCGATTTGTCCACTTCTCCAAAAGTCAACATCAAATTAGAGAGGCCGACCCTTCCTATTTGTCCTTTACAATTTAAAATTATAAATACATAAAGCAATTTCCCCTTTTATGGGTGACATCATGCCCTAAAGGGTGACATTAGGCCTCCAAGATGTTGGTTGTTCTTCATATGAGATATGATCGATATTCAATATATTATTACAATAATGAGTGTTCCATATATAGGGAACATAAGGTGACCATCCATGAAAGGATGCGTCCCTTGAATAATCAATAACTATTTATTATTATGATTTACTTATTATATACTATAGTTAATAATCAATAATAATTATATTATTAATTATTATCTTTAGACAATGTCTTCCCGATGTTGTCAAAACATCAACACTCCCTCTCAACGAGGGAGACATTCCGCAACATGCCACTCTTGTCTTTGAAGTATACAAACTTCACCCTAGACTCATGACACTTGTCTGTTAGTCTTGGGAGACATCTCTCTCCCACCTGAACCAAGGAGAAACTCCTTCTGCGATTCTCCCTCTGAGCCAATTAACTCTCTCTAAGATTAGGCTCACTTTGGGTCCACATGTAATAGCATATAGCATCTTGAGTCTTTATCATTCCTTGTCAAATCACCATGACTAGGACAAAGACTACACCAGGATCTTTCACCACAGGGACACACCTATGAGTGAATGTCGGCTTGATGCTAACTGACACGTGGAAAGCACTTCAAGCACCTCGAGTCCATATTATTCCTTGTCATGATCAAGGAAGGACTACGTCTGGGCCCATTTATCACAAGTGCACCTTTGTGATAAATGTATCCTATCTCCCTTGTTCTGCAACCCAATATAGGAGAAGTTATGCCTGATGCTGAACTATCAACACTCCCTCTTAGCTAGGGAGGTATCTTTCCATAGTAGTACACAACTACTGTCCAGAGACACGCAGTCTCCGCCAGTGGTACAAAACCACAATAGTAGTAAAAGATTTGTCACACATGGCACTCCCATGTGGACTTCTAGAGGCTACTCCCTCTAGGAACACTAGAGTCAACTCCCCATAGTGTGAGACATCAAGGGTCAACTCCCTTGACACGTCCTCATGTTCTCTCCACATGGGATGATGGGCTATGAGCCCAAGTGCACTTATTCCTTCTCGAATAAGTATTCCACTTAACCCTTCTCGAATAAGTATTCCAATTATCCTTTATCGAATAAGTGTCTTCACAGATCAACTCAACTCAATTCATAGAGTACGATCTGGATAAAGTTTGTCACACATGGCACTCCATGTGGACTTTTAGAGGCTACACCCTCTAGAAACACTACGGTCAACTGCCATAGTGTATGACGTCAAGGGTCAACTCCCTTGACATGTTCTCATGTGCTCTCTGTTGACCACCCATTTAGCACCGGTGGTCAACTCATGTGCCATGAAGAGATGCATCATCAGATGCCATGTTGTCGAAGACTGTTGGTCCTACAGGGCAGTGTTTGGCCCCAACACTTATTTTTTGTAATTGGAATTAACGCATCCCTGCGTGGGTTAATAATGTAATAGGTCTGCATGAGTCATGTCTAGGTCAATTACCTTGGGATCGGTTCACTGGGAGAGTTCCTTTCACCGAGGGTTTTTTTATCCTCAGGTTATCAGTTGGGCTTTTCAGCCTTACTAATTTCCCTTGAGTTTTTCCCTCACACTTGCAATAAGTCCTCCAAAGTGGTGAACGACGTTCTAGTGGGCTTATGTTTTGGTAACTATATAGCGAAATCATTGTAAATGACCATGCAAGACATCTTAGAAAGTTTCACGGAATTTCGTCGAGTCTAGGTTCGTTTTTTTTAATTAATTAATTTTTAATTAAATTTCCCTAAGTTTGGAGGTTTAATTATTTAATTAATTAATTATTTTTGAGCAGTAATTGTAAAAACTGGATCCTTGGACTTTTGATAGGGGTATTTGTGCTCAAAAGAAATGGAATAGCACCCCCTACATCCATGGACCAAGTTTCAGCTCAGTCGGACAGCTTTAGCCATGGGTTTGTTCACCCGGAGTGTCAGTCAGTCTAAAACAACAATTTTAATTGCTAAAGTCCAAACATGGCAAAATGTAAAAATTGTAATAATGAGTTAGATGATGTGAAATGTTGAAATGCTGGTTAGAGAGAGACCCCCTAAGCATAACCTTAGCCTCCCAACCTTTTTCAATCTTGTTTAACCCCTTACACCACCTCCACACTCAACAATCACGTCCCCCTAGGGGGATTGACGTTTTTCCTTTTTTAATTAATTTGTGACTTGAGTGTGGCCCCCTCTCTTGAGATTTTACTTCATTTAGCCCCTATATCACCCCTAGAGGTGACCCCACTCACTCCACCTCACCCATCCTTTCATTTAGCTTAAATTTTTACCTTGTGGAGCTCTCTCCAAGAGAGTTACGCCCCCCTTTTGTATCTCTCCAATAGAAAATTCGTTTTTTATTGTGAGAGGCTCTTTCTTTGCCCTAGCACGGATCCCACAACCTCCCTCATGAGTTTTGTGTGATCCCAAACTACCTCACTCATCTCTCACCCCTCATTACCTTTCCCTCATCCTAAGTGGTGCGCCCTCCCTCTTCTAGAAATTCCACAAATGATTTAAAAAAAATTATTTGAGCCTCTTCATTTATCTTGGCACAAATCCCATGCCTCCTACATGCCCTTGGATCTATCTAATCTTTTTTTCTATTTTTCTACACCCTAGATCTATTGCGCAAACCCTAAGGGGTGCGCCCTAGCCTAGAGATCTACTCATTTGCTTGGTGGTGGACACTTGGCTTAGTTCCAAGAGAGGTAGGTTTGCCTCTTCAAGTATAAATAGATCTCATTTCTCCTCCCCAACTTACCATATCTTGAGCTATTGTTATGCTACTTGATTTCCAACTCTCTCTCTCTCTCTAGTCATTCATTCCATTTCATTTCCATTCTATGGTCTAGGGTTTTGGAGTATTTTCTCTCCAAAACCATTTTCTTGAGTAATACAAATATTGGAGAAACTTTGGAGGACAACAAGAAGACTAAGGCGTATGTTTCTTTTTCTTATGCATGTGAGGTAACATTGTATTGGTATTTTTGGATGCTTGCAACACTAGATCTTAGGTAAAGTGTTATCTAAGTAGATCTAATAGGGCGTATGCTTATTGGGTTTATATATCTTGATGTGTTAAATAAAATAGAAGTGTCATTTTGTTTCAATACATCAACATATTGTCTATTGTATGCATGTTGTTTGAAGGGATCTTGCAGGTTTATCTCTAGGGTTTCATTGGGAATTCCGTCAAGGAGAAGGGTCACTTGAAGCTCTCACATACTCCATTTCTCTAACCCTATTACTTTTCCTCTATTATTGCTTTTCACTCATTCCATTTTCAGCTAGCATATAATTGTTTAAGTAGGTCAAATCAATCAAATATAATCTCTTTTTATTGTGAAAAGTTCTTGCCCTAAAAGGCAAGGGTTTTCTTTAACTTTTTTGGGTTGTGTGTAACCATTCTAGCAAGCAAAGCTTGCTGATTTTGCAGGTATATCAGATCTGGTTGAGATGCTTTTGGCTGCCCAAAAGAGAGGCACACAACACTACTAGAATACCCTTTTGGGGATTTGGTAGCTATATTTCAACCCCCCTTTTCATTTTATAGCACTTTTGTATACTTTTCCTCCTTTTTGCTTGTTGGTTGAAGCTCATAGTGTAGGAGGAGAAGTGGTACGGCCTCCTCCCATTTGTGAGCTTTGGGATAGGTAGGACGTGGGTTAGATCTAAGTTTTCTTCATTTTTTGAGCCTTCCTTAGCTTGGCCGTGAGGTTTTGGAGGTGAGGGCACCTTCCCAACCTAGGTTGTGGGGTTTTCTTGCTTGCTTAGTAGCTTAGATTGTAGCTTAGTTTATCTCTCTTGATCTTCTTTCATGGTTTGCCCTAATTACTAAAATCTTAAAGAACTTGACCTAATTAAGCAAATCTAATCTAATCACCTACCTAGTTGGGAGAGGAATACCCCAAATAGGTAAGGCTAAGTGTTAATACTTGATGATATGATATGATATGATATGATTTATGGTTTAATGTTTTAAATTGCTTATGTTCTAGATCTATATCCTAATCTTAAGCCTATTGGGCAGCACACTCAAATACTCTAACTAGATCTTGCTTAGTTTCATTTCAAGCTTCTTATATCTTTCTTTTGCACATGGTTTAAATCTTAATGCTTCAAATATCGTAAGTGCTTAACAAGTAATTGGTTCATTAGTTTATTTTTATATCTATTGAAAGCCATTTGCTTGGGCTTGAATGTTGAATGGTTAAGTAGGCAAACACTTTGAATTTTCTTTTATCTCTTTAAGGCAAGTTGTTCTTGCCATAGTTCTCTTGTTTCATAGCAAGCTCTCATTGTGCATGTGATAGTATTACTTTTTCAGCCATCTCTTTATTTGCTTTACATGTGTTGATATACTCAATTGCTTAAGCTTAAGACAACACACTTAAAAACTAATAACAGTTTCGGCCATATCACTAAATTGCACTTAAAAAGTGCTTTAAAATCTTCTAAACACTCTAATAACCACCTAAAAGTCTACCTAATCAACTTATATACTTAATAGACTATTTAGGGTACCTTAGACCACCATCTTCACCATCTAAAACGGGGCTTGAGGAAAACAACGGAGGGTAGTGGCAGGGGACTGCCCTGTGGCGCATCAGGTGTGTGTCCTCTCCGGGAAGTACTCTTGTTTTGGGTTGACTGGTTTTGCTAGGGTTGGCCTCGTTGCCATATTATCTTGAGCATCCAACAGTTATTTGGCAATAAGAGGAGGAGGTTTTGGTAAAAGCTAATTAAAACTTGATAAATCTTAAGAAAAGCCTAATAATTAAATCCTAGACCAAACCTAATAGAACACTTGGGGGTTTAATAATCAAGAGTATTGATCATCTTCAATAATCTTTATAATAGTTGTGCTTAAATCTTCTAAATCTTTGGAATGTGTTGGCGATATAATGTGTTGATGATGAACTCATAAATGTGGTGATGTGATTTAATGCTTTTGTTCTTTGATATCCTGCACACATAGAAGTAAAACATGGTTAGCTTGCTTTGTATAATTTGTATCCTAGCATTCTTTATTGTAAGTAATTGTATATGGTATTCTTTCATTGCATTTATTCTTTTTTAAACTTGTAAGTAATTTGTAATCTTTTGTAAAGAAACACCCTTTAACATAGTAGACCCCTTGCCCAATCTTTAGGCACTAGTCTTAGTTGACCTAGGGAAAAGGCTTGCTTTTCATGCTAACCCTTTCATCTTGCATGGTTGCCTTAGCATCTTAGGATTAGAATCCCCCCTAACCTTAACAAATTAAAATTAACTCCTAGAACCTAACTCTAACACATCTAGTAACTAAGGTCTACCCACTTTGGCTTCCCTAGGAGTAAGCCTAGACGAAAGAGGCTCAGGTCAAAGTGACAGAGTGGGCTGTGAACCTAGGCATTGTGCCTCCAAGGACACACTAAGTGAGCTGGAGTTAGCTCACGTTTGCAAGTGTGTATAAGGACAACAACACTCTCCACATGGAACATTGGGTTATAAGCCCAACCGCACTTATTCCTTCTTGAATAAGTGGGTAAACAGTGGGTAAACTTCAGATTTGAAGGTACCTCTCTTTTATTGCCAGTTGCACATCTCAGGGCAGATTTTGGACAACTAGTTTACAGAGTTGGTGGACAGTTGTGGGCAGGTTTGTTGGGCTGATTTTTGACACTTGTGGACAACCTCTTTTCACACTTGCGTGGATAGGAGTGAGGCTGTAGAGACGACCTCTTTTCACACCTAGAGATTAGGAGTGAGGTCGTGGATTCGCTTTCCTCTTTTCACACCTGTGTTGACAGGAGTGAGGCAACGTTCCTTTGCATTGGGAGCATTAGAGTGAGCATAGTTGGTAGACATGTCAGCATCTCAGATGCGTGTGGAGGACAGGCTATNGATTCGCTTTCCTCTTTTCACACCTGTGTTGACAGGAGTGAGGCAACGTTCCTTTGCATTGGGAGCATTAGAGTGAGCATAGTTGGTAGACATGTCAGCATCTCAGATGCGTGTGGAGGACAGGCTAGTCGGGGCTAGCAATTGGTCGCCTTGGAAGGCGAGGATGGTCTTTGTCTTAGAGGACCTCGACCTATGGGACATAGTTGAGGCAGTTGTTCCTCCCATTCCTATCACTGCTCCCGTCTTGGTAGTAGAATTCAGGAGGAGAAACAACAAGGGGAAGAGGATCATATGTGTTGCTGTGAGAGATCACATTATTCCCCACTTGACTGGGAAGACTTGTGCATTTGAGATGTGGACATCTTTGTGCAAGTTGTACGAGAGCTCTAATGAGAATCGGATTATGGTTCTTCATGACCGACTGAGGGGCATTCACATGCTCGAGGACGAGTCGGTTACTTCATTCCTTAGTAGATACACTCAGATCAGAGACAAGCTTGGAGTCGTCGGAGAGGTTGTGAACCCTAACTCTTTGGTGAGGCAAGCTATGAATAGCTTCACTAAACCGTGGGGTCCATTTGTACAGGGCATTGTTGCTAGGGAGGTTATGCCTACATGGGAGAGGATGTGGGATGACTTCGTCCAGGAGGAGATTAGGCTTGCAGCCGAGGCTTCTGGACAACAGCGGCAACAACCACATGCAGTTTCTGGTGATGAGGACCTTTCTCTTTGGACAAAGGGAAAGAAGAAGACCGACCGTGGAGGTCGGAAGTGTCCCACATTTGGGGCCCCACCACAGGGAGGAGAGAGAAACAACAGTAGTGGGCAGAGGAGAGACATGAGCACAGTGAGATGCTTTGCTTGTGGAGAGATGGGTCACTATGCAGGACAGTGTCCCAAGAAGAAGAAGCAGCAGCAGGATGGGTCAGTAGCGACAGCAGAGGAGATAGAGTTCGAGGAGAAGTTTGCGAGAGAGTGTGCATTCATTACTACTTTATCTACCATTACACCATCCAGCATTAGTTGGGGAGACCGAGTTGATGAGGACCGCCTGACGCACAACAGTGATTCAGAGAGAGATCAGACTCAGTGTCCCTGGACAACTTCAGAGTGGGTGACTGGTGCACCCAGTATAGCTACAGTTTCAGAGCAGTCGAGTAGAAAGAGAGTTGGTGCTACAGCTTCAGTGCATTAGAGGATGATGAGGAGGAGCAGTAGGGCACCACAGAGGATTGAGCCTCACATGGCTTATGAGACGGGCAGATCAGGTTCTGGATCCACTTTAGGTGGAGGTGACTTGGCGAGAGGCCAAGTTGATGACTCTTGGTGAGATGCCAAGAGTAGAGACTCTTGGTGAGAGGCCAGGAGTAGGAGGAAATCCTTGGTGGGAGACCAAGGTGGANGATAGTTTCTGGTGATGAGGACCTTGCTCTTTGGACAAAGGGCAAGAAGAAGACCGGTCGTGGAGGTTGGCAGGGTCCCAATTTTGGGGCCCCACCACAGAGAGGAGAGAGCAGCGACAACAGTGGGCAGAGGAGAGACATGAGCACAGTGAGATGCTTTGCTTGTGGAGAGATGGGTCACTATGTAGGACAGTGTCCCAAGAAGAAGAAGAAGCAGCAGGATGGGTCAGCAGCGACAGCAGAGGAGATAACGTTCGAGGAGAAGTTTGCTAGAGAGTGTGCATTCATTGCTACTTTATCTGCTATTACACCATCTAGCATTAGTTGGGGAGACCAAGTTGATGAGGACCGCTTGACGCACAACAATGATTCAGAGGGAGAACAGACTCAGTGTCCCTGGACAGCTTCAGAGTGGGTGACTGGTCCACCCAGTATAGCTACAGTTTCAGAGCAGCCGAGTAGATAGAGAGTTGGTGCTACAGCTTCAGAGCATCAGAGGTTGATG
>JASDQU010687761.1:6827-24339 GCA_032191745.1 Picea mariana
TATTCAGGTAAAATTTTAGGGGTTATATATCACCCATGGGCTAATTTTCCATGCTTTTTCCAATATAAAGATTTACCAAATTCCATTTTTTCTAAAAGTGATTCGCCCAAATTCTATAGAATAAATTTATTTTACCTTAAAAATAGCCCATATTTTATAGAAAATATATAAAATCTTTAGAAATTTGAATATTTTTACAAAAATATCCTCAAACATTCTATAGTTTACATATTAAGGACTAGTAAGATTTGCCAAGGTTTCTACATTCTGAGATCAATTTCCATCCTTAAAATTATCCCTGGACATATTGCAACATCCACTTTAAGTTGGCGTTTATTATGTGCCAGTGGGTTCTGAAAAAATGGATAGATAATTGATCTGAATTGTATAGGGAAAAAAATGAAACATGTACAAAAATATAGCAAAGAGCATAGTAATACAATGAAACCCAACTTCTATTAATGAATAAAATAACAAACTACCACAAAACACAAACTGGCTAGAATGGTGGTAGCTTATCTATGAAGAGAGAGAGATGTTTGCTACACTCCTTCGCAAAAAAGATATTACAAGAGGTCAAAAGAATTCCCTTTTAAAATAAAGAAAGAACCCTAACAATCCAAAACCCTAACCCTAGAAGGAAAAGCACCAAAAGGTTTGTCGACCTCGAGGTAGTTAGTTGATAAGCCAACTTCTCGATGGCACAACTTTTGCATACAATCTTCGTTTGGGGTGCATGGTAGCTCGTTGGAAAGATCTAACTGGGAAGTATAATTGTTGGTGGGACAAGGAAAGTCATGGCCACCCATAGCCCCAAAATGACCAAAAAACATCATTTAAGGCCTTAAAACAACCCCAAAAGTATAAGACCTGAAAAAATGTAGATAAAAAACTGTCGAGATGAAAAACTGTGTTGAGTCAACGAAAGAGGTGGGTGGCCACCAATGTCCAACTAGATCAGTCATCCCTCCTTAGGAAGCAATGTTTCCCATTGATTCAAGGTCCCTCATAATATGGGGAAACTTTTGTTGAATTTGACTCTGGGTGAGCCACTTGCCTTGGTGAAGATGTTGTCCTACGTTGACAACCTAATAGAGTTGTGCGTTCTGCTGGCGGGTGTCAATTGTTTTGGTGTCAATTATCCAATCCACTATAGCCTGCTCAATGTAGTCATAATTGAGTTATGTAGGGGCCAAATGCTCAACCACCTCTGAAGTGTCCAATGGGAGTGGAAAATATGGTTGAAGTAGTGTCATATTAAACACTGGGTGCAAGCCAAGGAAAGGGGGAATACTCAATTCAAAATCATTCTAACCCATAGCCTTCATGATAATGTAAGGCCAATATCAGAGTGGTATGATCTTCTTACGAGGATCTGTGAGGCACTCTTTCTGCAAATGAAACCACACCTTATCACCAACCTTAATCTTTTGTGGAACCCAATGTTGGTCATGTTGTTGCTTGTACTTGGCATTGGCTTTCTGCGGGATATAGATAACCTGTTGTTTAATGTGTTGGATATGTTCAACAAATTTGGTTTCTTTATCTGCTTTGGTCTGAGCATGGGAGGGCTCTTCATGTGAAGATGTAATGGGTAGAGCTACATCAATGGGGACCAATGGTTGGAACCCCAAGCGCTACCACCTGAAAAGGGTTGTGGCCAAAATAGTTGTGGAGGGATGCATTGTATATGTTGAACATAAAGAAGGATTTCATCCCATGTGCATGGATGTTTGGAGTTGCACATTCTCAAAAGATGCACAGTCATTCTCTTGACCACCTTTTTTTTCCATCAGTTTAGGGGTGGAAAGCAGTGAATTTTGTGGTTTTGGTGTCCATCAATGACCACAGGTTGGACCATAATGTACTCAAGATCTTATTGTCACGGTTTGAAAGAATAATTTGTGGTACCCTGAAATGAACCCAAAAATATTCGAAGAAGATCTTAGCAATGGCCTTGGTAGTGATCCTCTTCTTACAGGCTGTCAAGATGGTCATCTTAGAAAATCGATCAATGATCACAAATACACAGTTATTACTATGTTTGGTAGAAGGTAAATTGGACATATAATCCATGGATATGGACTCCCAAGGCCTATAAGGAGTAGGCATAGGAGTGTACAACCCATGCTTTTTAATGATGGGTTTGGAAATGGCACAAGCAATGCATGATCGGATATACTTACTAACATCATGTCGAAGCCTTGACCAACAAAATTATTTTTGTAGTACAACCATGGTATTTTCCACACCAAAGTGTCCTACCACTTGATTGTAATGAGCTTCCCAAATCAACTCCACAGGCTCGCTTGAAGGAACAAAACAATGGCCCAAATGACATAACGGTTCATCCTGGAGATGAAAATATGCAACTAGTGTGCATGTGCCCAGTGTTTGATATGTAGTATTGAAGTCATTATCATTGTGATATAATTATGACCATCTGGAGGTCTCATGCCTGTAAGACTTGAGCACTATGGTTAGTGCTACAACTAGAGGTTGACTGAGGTAGTTAGTGACTTGGTTGGTGCTACCCTTCCTGCATTTAATGTTCATGTGGAACTATTGCAGGTAAGTGGACCACTTTTGGTGGCAGTCATTTTGTAGATTTTCCTACATTTGCATGAATTGTAAAGGATTGTAATCAGTGTGGATGATAATATCCTTCCCAAGAATGTAATGCTTCCATTAGCGGCAAGCTTATATAATGGAGTACATATCCTTATCATAGGTGGGGTACTTGTGGATGACATCTAAGAGTGTCTCACTATGGTAATCCATTGGATGACCATGTTGAGTGAGGATTGCACCAATTGCATAGTCTGAAGCATCTGTCTCAATCTCAATGGGTTGTAGTAGATATGACAAGGTGAGTACAGAACATAAGCGGTGTTTCAGATCCTGAAATTATTTTTGTTGTGACTCAACCCAAACCGTTAGGATATTTAGACACTTAGGAGTTAGTTAAGATCAACTTGGTTTAATGTGTCATTAGGTTAAAGTGTGCTTCTTTAGTATGTATTTGTAATCCGATGACTCATATTCCCCTTGATCTTAACAACCATGTTGATGTGTGGCTTAACAATCAATTGGTCCATGATCTCTATTTAAAGAGCATGGAGGGTCATTTGTTGATGATTGATTGTGAAAAAATCTCTTGTGATATTTTTCTTTTGCATTAATAAATTGTCTCAAGTGTCCACATTGGCTGGGGCCATAGATGTTTTTACCTAGGGTTTTTACCACGTAAAAACATCGGTGTGTTGTTGATATGGTTGTGTGAGTGGTTACTGAAGGTGTTCATCCTATGTTGGAATACCCTATGTTATCAAACATTGTATCAGAGGGCCTTTGAAGACTTGTTCTCGTTGTAAATCGAGATCTTGAAGCTGTGTTGTCAAATCTTCGGTTTATGCTATTTATATACATTTTTGGGTTGAGAGGACTTTTCAATTATTTGGAATGATCATTTCAGTTAGGAACTCTTTTTGTTTCACTCGAAAAAGGTTTATGTTTTCCCAAGATATGACCATTTCAAGTGAGATCCGAAGGTATAAAGCATAAATACGCCCTTTTAAAATTTTTACAGAGATAATATTTTGGCTTTCTATTTTTTTTTCGGGTTGCTACTCTTTCAAGTTTGTATATTCTCTTTTCCCTACACTCTGTGTGATCACGAAAAATTAGAAATAGAGTTGAAAGTGTTTTATTTTCTGCGTATGCTCTTTGTCGTTCTCTCTGTGTGATCTCGACAAATAAAAAACATAGAGAAAACTTGCATTTTCCAGGTAAGCTAATTGAGATCTAACCGTGTTGTTGTCGAGAAACAATTTTTTTTTGCGTGTGAACACATAAAAATAAGTTTTTTTTTAGAACACACTTCAAGGTCATCTTCCACAACAACAACAACATATACCATGCTCATTTTTAAGATTATAATGTGTTTTGCACTAGCTCACTTGGTTGAAAGTTCAACTCCTAAGGTCTTGAGTTCAAGTCTCTTTTTTGTTACTTTTTTGAAAATGTTCATGCATCTATTGTAAAGTGCATTTCACTTCATTTATAAAAGTGAATCACTATAAGTAGTTTTAATATTCCTTTTAGTTACTCTTTTTTGCATGCAACTTTAATTTATAAAGTAACTTTATTGTAAAAGTGATTCCAACTTATTCTATAAAAGTAGGTCACTTCATAAATAACTTATTTAAAAGTGAGCTTATAGGCAAAGTTAGATAAGGAGGAGCATCGCCACGTGGAACAACTTCTACTTGCCACATGGCTCTTTGGTTACCGTTTATGTTTTTTTTAAATGACATAATTTTCACATCCGAAGTCCGTTTTCAATATCATTATTTTTTAAACAACCTATTTTTCAAGAGCTTTTCATCTAGACCATCAATTTCAACCTCTAAATCCATATTATCTGCATATTTTAATATGGTTTCTCCTAATGATCTTTTTCTTACCGGCACAAACTGCTTCTCATGGAAATGTCATATGGAGGATGTACTAAGAAGTAAAGGATTGCACCAAAATTAAATTTCATATCTAATGAGAACTCACTCTGCATACTTTTGACAGACCAACATTGAGATCAACTGAAAATACATGGTTTTTTTCCATGTATTTCTAATTTATCTCAATGTGGATATATCAAAAGTACGCAGAGTTGGTGCTCGTTGGCTGCAAAATTAAATTATGCATCCAACGAGTGCCTACACTTGAAATTTGAGTAAACCTATAAGGATACAAGTCGAAAACATGATTTAAAAAAATAGTTTTCTTCTTTTCCCTCAAAAAATGTTTACCCTTATGGTTGACATCATCATCTTGAATCATATTGATTCTTTTAAAGTTGTTTTTTATAGTACATTTTTTTTTTGAGACCCATTTTTTAACCTCAAAATTCCCCTATTTCCTCCCCTGACCCTTGAATGGCCAAAAAACATCATTTAAGGCCTCAAAATGGCCCCGGAAGATTAGGATCTCAAAAACTGTAAATAAAAAATTACCAAGATGGAGAACCGTGTTGAGTTAGTGGAAGAGGTGGGTTGCCACAGATGTCCACTTGGATTAGTCCTCTCCCCTTAGGAAACAATGGTCCCCATTGCTTCAAGGTCCCTCGTTAGATGGGGAAACTTTTGTCGAATTTGACTCTTGGTGAGTAACTTGCCTTGGTGAAGAAGTTGTCATGCTTTGACAACCTGATAGATGTTTTGCTGACATATTTCCTTTGTCTTGGTGTCCATGATATGATCCACTGTAGTCTGCTCAATGCATTCAAATTTGAGTTATGTAGGGGCCAAATGCTCAGTCACCTTTGAAGTGTCCAATAGAGGTGGAAAATATGGTCAAAGCAGCTCCACATTAAACACTGGGTGCAAGCCAAGGAAATGGGAAATACTAATTTCTAAAGCATTCTCACCCACATCCTTCGTGATGGTGTAAGGTCCATATCAGAGTGGTCTGAGCTTCATATGGGATCCTTTGAGGCACTCTTTTTGCAAATGCAACCACACCTTATCACCAACCTAAAACATGTGTGGAACACGATGCTAGTCATGTCTCTAATTGTACTTCGCATTGGCTTTCTGCAAGTTATCATGAACCTTTTGTTGAATGTGTTGGATCCCTTCAACAAATTTGACTGCTTTATCTGCCTTGGTCTAAGCATGGGAGGAATCTTCCTATGAATATGCAATGGGTAGAGCTACATCAATGGGGCCCAATGGTTGGAACCCAAAGCACACCTGAAAAGGTTTGTGGCCAATGCAGTTGTGGAGGACTCTCTTGTAGCTATGTTGAACATAAGTAAGGATTTCATCCCATGTGCATGGATGTTTAGAGTTGTACATTCTCAGAATATGTACAACCATTTTGTTGACCATCTCTATGTGTCCATCAATTTGGGGGTGGAAGGTAGTGGATTTTGTGATTTTGGTGTCCATCAGTGACCCCAAGATGAACCAAAATGTACTCAAGACCCTGATGTCGTGATCTAAAATAATAGTATGTGGTAGTCGAAAATGAACCTAAACATGTTCGAAGAAGATCTTAGTAGTGGCCTCGACGGTGATGTTCTTCTTGTAGGCTGTCAAGATGGTCATCTTAGAAAACCTATTAACGACAAAAAATACAAAGTCATTACCAAGTTTGGTAGAAGGTAGACCACACATGTGATCCATGGAGATGGATTCCCAGGGCCTATCAAGAGTAGGTAGAAGAGTGTACAGCCCCTGCTTTTTAATGGCGGGTTTTGCAATGGCACAAGCAATGCATGATCTAATATACTTGCTAACATTTTGTCGAAGCCTTGGCCAATAAAAGTAATTTTGTAGTACAACCATGGTCTTTTCCACACCAAAGTGTCATGCTACCTGACTGTAATTTGTTTCTGAAATCAACTTCGCACATTCACTTGTTGGAACACAGAGATGGCCCAAATGACATAATTGTCCATCCTAGAGATGGAAATTTGCAGTTGGTATGCTTGCACACATTGTTTTATATGTGGCATTGAAGTCAAGATCATTGTGATATCGTTGCAACCACCCAGAGGTCTCATGGCTACAAGAGTTGAGCACTTTGGTTGGTGTTGCAACTGGACGTCAACTTAGGTGGTCTGTGACTCAGTTGGTGCTACCCTTCTTGTATTCAATGTTCAAGTGGAACTATTGCAGGTAGGTAGACCACTTTTGGTGGTGGTCAATTTGAAGCTTCCCTACGTTTGCATAAATTGTAGAGGCTTGTGATTATTGTGTAGATGACATTCTCCTTCCCAAGAATGTAATGCTTATATTATTGGTAGGCTTGTACAATATAGTACATATCCTTATCATAGGTGGGGTACTTGTGGACAACATCTAAGAGTGTCTCACCGTGGTAGGCCACTAGATGATAATGTTGAGTGAGGACTACACCAACTACATAGTCTAAAGCATTTGTCTCAACCTCGAAGAGTTGTTGCAAATCTCGCAAGGCGGGTACGGGCATTGAACATAAGTGATGTTTCAGATCCTCAAATGTTTTTTGTTGTGACTCAACCCAAACAAAGTTGGCCTTGGATCCATCCTTGGTGATGTGGCTCAGGGGCGAAGAAACATGAGAGAACCTCAACACAAACTTATAATAGAAGTTGGAAAGGCTCAAGAAACTACAGAACTCAATTTAAAGAGTTGATGGGGCCATCTAGTCGCAAATGAATTGGATCTTGGCTAGATCCGCATGCACACCATGTTCATCCACATTGTATCTGAGATATTGGATGCTCTACATGCCAACTGAGCATTTTTCTAAATTAGCATGTAACTTATGCTATTGTAGGGTGCTCAAGACCTATTGAATGTGTCGCAAATGTTATACCCAAGGTTTACTAAATATGAAGATGCCATCCAGATATAAGACCACAAAAGAACTAGTGAATGCCCACAGGATGTCATCCATCATTCTCATGAAATTTATTGGAGCATTAGTCAAGCCAAAAGGCATGACCAACCACTGAAAAAAGCCTTCTTTGGACTTGAAGGCGGTCTTCCATACATCAGTTTACTCAATTAGTACCTGGTGGTAACCTGACTTTAGAAAAGTATTACGAAAGTACTTGGCACCCTTGAGTTGGTCAAGAAGGTCGTCAATCCAAGGCACGAGATACTAGTTACGGACTTGGATTTTGTTTAGAGCTCTCTATCAATACAAAGTAATCATGCCTCATCTTTTTTTTCGTACCAAGACAATCGGGCTCCCACAAGGTGAGGAGTTTGGTCGAATGTGTCATTTTTGGATTAACTATTGAATATGGCTTTTGATTTCTTCATTTTCCATGGGAGAACGCTTGTATACTAGGATTTTAGGTAAAGGTGCACTAGGTATCAAATCAATTGAATGCTTGACCTAACAGTGTATAGGTACCCCGATAAGTGAGGTGAAAACATCTATGTATGCTTCCACTACTTTGTCCACCTACTTTTGCTATGCAGTGAGACCTTGTGCATGGGTTGTTGATGTCATGATCTTCTATTCACTTTTAGAGCGAACCATGAAGAGGACAAACTTCTCAGTCTGGGAGATTACCGTCCTACAATGTTTGGTTTCGATCAAATAGATTATGATAGTTGGAATGACCTCGTGTGTCCTATAGAGTTGTCTTCCCAAAGTAACAATGACACTACGAGGTCTAGACTCATATAGCATGATGTTTCCACATATATGATTGTCCTAAAAGAATATTACAAAATTTGAGTGGGAAAACATCACACAATACATCATATTTGAAAGGCTTGATGCTATAGGACATGCGACATTGTTGCCTGACGCAAACGTATCGTCCTTGGCTCAACCGACTAATGGTGTATGGATGGAGGTGTGGCATTGTTGGCAGCTTCAATCTCTTGATGATCTCAGATGAGATCAGGTTCTTCTGACACTCATTGTCAACAATGAAATGTAGTGGGGTCCCATTTACCTACATTAGTGAATGGAAGAGGTGTTCCCCCTCCTCAAGCTCATCTGATTTTTATGATTGGATTTTTGCGGTTGCGACGGTAGCACTAGGTTAAGAACATGGGTTTTCTCCTTGGAGGTCACATGTTCACTTCCGGAGGGGGTAGGGTATGCACATGTGAGATGTTCACTTCCGGAGGGGGTAGGGTATGCACATGTGAGATGTTCACTTCCGGAGGGGGTAGGGTATGCACATGTGAGATCGTTGTTGTTTGTAGATATTAGTGTGGTGTTGGCAAGGTACCAACACTCATTCTCGCTTATAGGCTAGAGAGTGGGACGATTTGTATTTCACATGTGGACCTCAATGCCCAAAATTTTAGTACAACCTAAGTGGGCCTAACAGTTAAGAATATGTGGTTTCTATCTTGGAGGTTACATGTTAATTCCGAAGGGGTGTATGGTAAGTACATGTGAGCAAGTTGTTTGTGGATATTTGTCTGGCACTAGCAAGGTACCAATGAATCTCATTCTCACTTACAAGATAGTGGGATGTAGTGGGATGAACTATATTTCTTGGGCAGACCTAAGGAAAAATAATGCAAGTCAAAATTTAGCAAATATTTGGATCTCCGCTATAATTCTTTGAGTTCAAAGTTTGTTTTGTAGATCTAGATCCTCTAAAAATCTAAAATACATTGGAATTATATTCTTTTAGATTTTTTGTTTTACCGAATAATGAGAAAGAAATTTTCAAAATCATTTTGAATCATTCTTGTAGTACATTATTCAATATTATACATAACAAATGATTGTAATAGTACACTCTAAACAAATCATTATAATACATGCAAATGATTATAGTAGTCAAGTTGGACAGAAAAATGATTATAGTAGTACAAAATGTTTAAAATATATTATTAGATACTCCAAAAAGTCATTGATTTTAAATATTTTAAATGATAACCATGAGAATAAAATTTCCAAAGCCATTTTGAATAATCTTTATAATACTTCATTTAATACATCGATTGTAGTAGTACACTCTATGCAAATAATTATAATACACTCTAAGCAAATGATTATAATAGTACAAATTGGGCAAATAATTATAGTGTTACAGAATGTTTGAAATATATTGCGATGAAAACACGGAGTGCTTTATCTCTCGGTTCTAAGTGCAATTAGGCAGTCCTACTAGGTCCTACCCATACATGGTCGAGAGAGAGATTCGATTGGTTCGGAGTGGGCATTTCTGTCTATTGGGATGGAAAAACGAAAATGTTTATTGTGGAATATAAGGCTAACGTATTAAACTATTGTTGCATAGCAATCACATTTTGCTTTCTATTTCCTTCCATTCTTTGCAATGATCGACTCTAGGTTGGGCAGGTTACATACTTTTTTCAAGTTGATCCACCACATAAGAGATAGCCTTGTCCTAGAGATAGCCCGACCAAGCTTCCATTTAGAGAGAGGATAGGAGGCAGGGGTGTGATAAATCATCTGGTGGCACATTCGGAAATAGGGAAATAGATGAACCCGTGTGTTCGAGCTCGAATTAGACACCATTTTGAATAATCTTTATAATACTTCATTTAATACATCGATTGTAGTAGTACACTCTAAGCAAATAATTATAATACACTCTAAGCAAATGATTATAATAGTACAAATTGGACAAATAATTATAGTGTTACAGAATGTCTGAAATATATTATTAGATACTCTAAAAAGCCATTGATGGTTTCCAATTCAATGTTTATAATAATAATAATAATAATAATCATCTAATTTTAATGTCACGATCAAATTTGACATTAAATTGGTGTGTGAGACCCCTTTGTTTGTGGGACAATGGACCCCCTTTGTGCAATGATTTGACTACTAAAGTCTACAGAGATGTGTACACCCTACTACATTTTGGATATAAACCCATGATCTCGGAGGAGAAAACACATGTTCTTAATTATTAGGCCCAGATAGATATACATTAGTATACATCCATTCTCTACACACTTCAACAAAGTTTTGTATTTGTTTTAAATGAAACTGGTTACAAGTTACATTAAATTTAAGCTAAAAAACATAGAATATATTTTAAATCTAAGTCTATGAATGAATAGTTTTGGAGATGCAGACGTGGATGCTATAGGAGAATTCAACACATAAGAATAAATATATTTGCATCATCATCATGCAGTAATAGGATTTTATATAACAACATGGAAGTTGGACATGGACTATTTGATCCAGATTATTTTTCGACACAAAATGAGAGCAGAGATATAATAAAACAATGTACAGAGATATCTCAGATATCCAATAATATAACAACAATATATCGGAGATGAAACCATAAACAAAGAGATACAGTAATACACAATTTTTTATTAATGAGTGAAAATATACAAAAAATGTAAAAATGCAGAGTGAAAGACTCGCTAGAATGGTGGCAGCTTATCTCTAAGAAGAGATGTGTCCACTACTCGCATTCGCAAAAAGATGTCTTTACAATGAGGCTCCAAAGGCCTTTTTATCATAAAGAAAATCCAAAACCCAAACCCCGGAAGATGAAAAACCAACAATTTTGTGGACTCTGTTTTGGGTAGTTTGGTGTATCAACTTCCCGGGGGTGTAACTTTGGCATACGATCATTGTTTGGGCCACATGATAGCTCGTTGGAAAGGTATCGTCGAGGGGATTCATTTTGGGGGCTCAATTAGAGCCTTTGAATAACATTGAGAATCTTGATCCCAAAAAACCTTCATTTAGGCCTTCAAAATGGCCCTGGAAGTTAAAAACTGCTAAAAATAGTAAATTACCAAAATTGCCAGAAAATTGTTTTGAGCCAATTGAAAAATGTGGGTGGCCACCGATATCCAACTGGATCAATCCTCCCTCCTTAGGAAGAAATGGTATCCATTGCGTTGAGTGCCCGGGGGAGAGGGAAAAGCATTCGCTGAATCTGGAAAAGTTGCGTTGCTTAGTTTGTTGAAGGTTGTCACGAACCTGTGGCTGGAAGGGTTGGACCTTTTTAACTAGTCTAGCTACATGAGATGCCTATGTGTAGAATGAATCTTTACATTTTGTTGCAATCTTGTTGACCTGCTTCTGTTGGATAAAAGGTGCTTGGGCCGAAACTGTAGTGGTTGCAGTATCCTTCTGTTCACCTTTTGAACAAATTGTGAAGAAGTTGAATTTTGTAATATGAGATACTACCTTGCAGCATTGTTTAGGTGGGATAGTAGTTGGAACTACCTCTAGTATCCTGTAGAGATGACCCCCCAGAGTAACAATGACACTACGGGGGCGAGACTCATAGATGGCATGGTGCTTCCACATATATCGTTGGCCCAAGAGAACATCACAGACATCTAGCGGGGCAACATCACATAATACCTCATCCTTGAAGGGTTGGATGTCGTATGACAATCGACATTGTTGGCTAACATGAATATCTCGACCTTGGCGAAGCCATCCAATGTTGTATGGTTGCGAGTGCGGTGTTGTCGGCAATCCCAACTATTTGACGACCTCTGCTGCAATGAGGTTCTTCTGACTTCCGCTATCAACAATAAAATGCAACGGGGTCCCCTTCCCCACATCCTTGAATGAAAAAAACGCTCCCCCTCTTCAGGATCTATGGGTTCTTTTGGTTGAATTGTCGCGGTCGCAACAATAGCAGTGGGGTTTGCGTCGATGATCTATCTTCTATCAATATTTTATAAATCAGATCCTGAATCAGGATTCGGCTCCTTGTCTTTGATCTCGGCCACCAATCACTGTTTTGAGTGGCATTCATCGGTGTTGTGCCAAAGGCTTTTGTGGAAATCACACCATTTTCCGGTGTCCTTCGTCTTTCCGTGACCCCTTTTTTCCTGTGGCTTGCACTGGTTTTCGAGAGACTGTTTGTTAGGGTTGTCTTTATCATACTTTCATTGTTGCGGATTTACAGACCCGGACTCCTGTTTGTTCTGGTGCTTAAATTTCTGCTCAATTTTAACAACATATCGATAAGCAATACCAAGTGATAAGATGTCCAGAAAATCCATTTCAGTTTAGATGTATCTGTGTAGAGCCCCACGGTATTTCAAAACCAAATGTTGTTCGGAGTCTTTGATACCCAACTTGGTGTGCAAGGTATGGAAGGTATTGGTGAACTCCAGAACTGCTTGGTCCCTCTGTTGCTACAGTGAGGTCCATCTCATGTACTGATCTTCATAGAAGCCAATAGGATAACATTGTTTATTTACTACATTCACAAAAAAATCCCAAGTGGGCTCGACCCCATATATTCCAGACTCATCTCTGGAACTTTGCTCCCAATAAGTTTCCCACCAATGTTTGACATGGGGAAGAGCCTCAAGGAGTGTGAAGGTTATCTTTTCTCTGTCGAAGAAACTATGAACAGAGAAATATCTTTCTAACAGATTTAACCATTTTTCTAAAGCCTCTGCATCTATCTGTCCTTCAAATATGGAAATATCAAAATTAACTTGTACCTTGAAAGGTGAGGTATTTCCAAAGTGGTCGCTTGATGAAGATGCCAATGTTGTTATCGATAGGCATTGAAGGATGTGAGAAAAATTCTCCATAATTTTGTCCCTTTGTCGTGTGAGAGCTTGCTCAAGCAATAGATTAATAGAATCATCTGCTCTGTTGTTTTTTTTTTCTTCTGCCATAGAGGGTTATGTTGGACGTGCGAGAGTGATTGTCTTCAAGAGAGACAAGCTCGAAACTCAACTTGCTATACTCGGACCTTGTCGGAGACATGCACTGAAAAACGATCAGGAGTGGCCTGCTTTGATACCACTGATCCGGATTATTTTTCGGCACGAAATGAGAGCGAAGATATAATAAAACAATGTACAAAGATATCTCAGATATCCAATAATATAACAGAAATGTATCATAGATGCAACCATAAACACAGAGATATAATAATACACAATTTTCTATTAATGAGCGAAAATATACAAACACTGTAAAAATACAGAGTGAAAGACTCCCTAGAATGGTGGCATCTTATCTCTGAGAAGAGATGTGTCTGCTACTCGCATTCGCAAAATGTTTTTACAATGAGGCTCCAAAGACCTTATTATCATAAAGAAAATCCAAAACCTTAACCTTGAAAGATGAAAAACCAACAGTTTTGTAGACTCTGTTTTGGGTAGTTTGGTGTATCAACTTTCCGGGGGCATAACTTTGGCATATGATCTCTGTTTGAAGCACACGATAACTCGTTGGAAATGTATTGTCAAGGAGATTCATTTTGGGGGCTCAATTAGAGTTTTTGTCTATCATTGAGAAGCTCGATCTCGAAAAACCTTCATTTAGGCCCTCAAAATGGCCCTGGAAGTTAAAAATTGCTACAAATAGTAAATTACCAAAATTACCAAAAAATTGTTTTGAGCTAGTTGGAAAAGGTGGATGGCCACCGATATCCACCTGGATTACTGTTTCAAAATACCCTCTGAACATATGGAGAGTTCCCTGATGAACAAATTGAATGGATGAACAATGTTAAGATTGTAATCAGTGCCTTTGATTTTGACTACATATGAGATTATATGACAATGTATTTCCAACAAACCATTTGTTCATCATCAAATTTAATTATTTCTCCTTTTCTTTTTATCTTCTTCCCTGTCTCAATGATAAGCGAATATTTTGCTCGAAACATATTTGTTCATCATCAAGATAGAAAGAAGATAAAAAAACACTATCAGTTCATCATCAAGACAAAAAGTAAGATAAAAAACACTAATTATTGGAACAAAAAGGAAGACATAAAAAACTAGTTCCTTCTATCTTCTTTTCTGCGCGAATGATTAAACTAATGGTTCACTCAAAATGTGTTTGCTTATTCTCTCATACATGGTGAAACCAAATGCACTAACTACATTGTTAAACTGTACAACACTCCATATAGGATATTAGTGGTTCTATTTTTGGAGTTTTTTGTGCTTTGCTATTACAGATTAGAGATTTGTCATCCAACACGTCATTTATAAATTCGTCTACATTTTCAATATTACCAACGAGGGCTAGCTTAATCAGTTGATCCATCTACCCAAGGCATGTTGTTACCAACAGATTAGACCACAAGTTACAGAATAAAATACAGTGGAGACCCTTATGATTACCAATTGTTGTTGTGGCTCACAGTGAACTGCTCTCCATTTGGATATTCCAGAGAACATTTTATCTAATATTCCCTCCACCCGCACCCTCACCCTCATAGGTTCATTCTGAGCCACAACAACAGTTGTAATCATAAGGGTCTCCATTTGGATATTCCATAAAACATTTTATCTAATATTCCCCCCACGTCCACCCTCATATATGAGGGTATGAGGATGAGGGTGGGGGTGAGGGTGATATTAGATAAAATGTTGGGGGGTGGAGCAATATTAGAGTAAATGTAATAACATTTACTCTAATATTGCCGCACCCCCCACCCTATGAGGGTGGGGATGGGTAGTTTAATAGATAAAACATAACATGGTGGGAGTGGGGTAGGCGGAATATTAGATAAAATTTTTAACATTTTATCCATTTTATCTAATATTCGCCCCACCCCCACTGCCATACAGGATATTAGGAGTTCTATTTTTCACTCTTTTATGCCCCAATGATTAAACTAATGGTTCACTCAAAATGTGTTTGCTTATTCTCTCATACATGGTGAAACCAAATGCACTAACTACATTGTTAAACTATAAAACACTCCATACAGGGTATTAGGAGTTCTATTTTTGGATTTTTTTGTGCTTTGCTATTACAGATTAGAGATTTGTCATCTGACACGTCCTTTATAAATTCGTCTACATTTTCAATATTACCAACAACAAGGGCTAGCTTAATCAGTGGATCCATCTACCCAAGGCATGTTGTTACCAACAAATTAGACCACAAGTTACAGAATAAAATACAATGGAGACCCTTATGATTACCAATTGTTGTTGTGGCTCACAGTGAACCGCTCTCCATTTGGATATTCCAGAGAACATTTTATCTAATATTCCCTGCACCCACACCCTCACCCTCATAGGTTCATTGTGAGCCACAACAACAGTTGTAATCATAAGGGTCTCCATCTGGATATTCCAGAGAACATTGTATCTAATATTCCCCCCACGTCCACCCTCATATATGAGGGTATGAGGCTGAGGGTGGGGGTGAGGGTGATATTAGATAAAATGTTGAGGGGTGTAGCAATATTAGAGTAAATGTAATAACATTTACTCTAATATTGCCGCACCCCCCACCCTATGAGAGTGGGGATGGGTAGTTTAATAGATAAAACATAACATGGTGGGAGTGGGGTGGGCGAAATATTAGATAAAATGTTTAACATTTTATCCATTTTATCTAATATTCCCCCCACCCCCACTGCCATACAGGATATTAGGAGTTCTATTTTTCACTCTTTTCTGCCCCAATGATTAAACTAATGGCTCACTCAGAATGTGTTTGCTTATTCTCTCATACATGGTGAAACCAAATGCACTAACTACATTGTTAAACTGTGAAACACTCCATACAGGATATTAGGAGTTCTATTTTTGGAGTTTTTTGTGCTTTGCTATTACAGATTAGAGATTTGTCATCCGACACGTCCTTTATAAATTCGTCTACATTTTCAATATTACCAACAACAAGGGCTAGCTTAATCAGTTGATCCATCTACCCAAGGCATGTTGTTACCAACAGATTAGACCACAAGTTACAGAATAAAATACAGTGGAGACCCTTATGATTACCAATTGTTGTTGTGGCTCACAGTGAACTGCTCTCCATTTGGATATTCCAGAGAACATTTTATCTAATATTCCCTCCACCCGCACCCGCACCCTCATAGGTTCATTGTGAGCCACAACAACAGTTGTAATCATAAGGGTCTCCATCTGGATATTCCAGAAAACATTTTATCTAATATTCCCTCCACGTCCACCCTCATATATGAGGGTATGAGGGTGGGGGTGAGGGTATGAGGGTGATATTAGATAAAATGTTGGGGGGTGGAGCAATATTAGAGTAAATGTAATAACATTTACTCTAATATTACCGCACCCCCCACCCTATGAGGGTGGGGATGGGCAGTTTAATAGATAAAACATAACATGGTGGGAGTGGGATGGGGGAATATTAGATAAAATGTCAACATTTTATCCATTTTATCTAATATTGCCCCCACCCTCCCTCACACATAACATTTTATATAGTATTCCCCCTCCCCTAACATTTTATTTAATATTCCCCTACTCCCACCCTCCCTCACATATATGAGGAGGGTATAGTAAGGTATTTTTTCTTGGTTTCATGCCTTTCTGCCAAAGATAGAACCTACAAAGTTTTCTTTGAAAAATATATCTTTAATATTAATCCAGATTTTCTAATCTTCAAAAACTACTAGTTTGTGGTCAAAGTTATCTATAATTTCCAAAAGCCACTTGGAGTCGCTGCACTGCATCTGAACCACTTTTCTTTTTTTAAATATCCTCTATATATAATCTTATTTATCTTAATGGTCAAATGATGCATTTTATTCTATAATAATAGTTCTTTTTGAAAGAATATATTTTAAACATTAACAATATTTATAATAATCTTATTTATAATAATCTGTTCGTTTCAGTGGGCATTAACAATACATAGAAGGTCCAAAATGTTCAAACGGATCAAAATTATTTTTTTATGAAATATTTTTTTTATTATTCAATGGGTATTAGAAGTACATAGCAGGTACAAAATGTCCAAATTGATCATAGTGTTACAGGCACTAATAAATAACGACCAGCAATAAACATCATGCAGATAATTGCTATTGCTGAGAATAAATAGTTTTCCAAATTGGAAAGCGAATAGTTCCATCGTGCAACCCGCAAAATGTCCAAAATGATAATAGTATTATGACGCACTCTAAAAACAGGCACTGACAAATGATAGAGAGCGACAGGCACCATGCAGATAGTTGGGGGGCATAAATAATTGCCGACATTGGAAGGCAAAGTGCTCCATCAACAGTCCCCGTTGTGCACAGAAAGTATGATAATCCTTTGTACTT
>JASDQU010687762.1:31505-44812 GCA_032191745.1 Picea mariana
TTTTGTAGTGCAAGTATGATAAATTTGAATAATTTGTAAAAGTGAGTTGCTAGTTAAGTTTCTAGTGCAATTTATTCCAGCCATGATACAAACACGAATTGATCAAAAGAATAAAGAACAATTGTCATGCATGTTGAGAAACTCATATGTAGGGTGATGCAATATCTCAATATTCCCAGGCTAATTGAAATTTGATATGCCATGGAAAAATTAGAGTGGCATAGCGGGAGTGTGGTGGGTCCATAACCCAAAGGTTTCAAAATAACAAAAAAACTATTCTAGTACATTTAGTTGTTGTCTATACTTTGTTTAAGTGGTATTTATAGTTTTACCTATAAAATGTTGCATGATTATATATAACTTTAACTCCAACAGTATTAACCAATTTCAACACAAAATGAATTTGAGCCAAAAGAAGTATATGATTAGTTGAATTACATATACAAAAAACATATCGCGAAACATAATGAACTTCAACTACAATGCAAAGTGAATTTGAAATTAAAAGACAAATCTAAACCATTGAATCCCATCTATCTATATAAAACTATATAAAACTATGGATGAATATTAGTTCTCATAATGGATTATTGCTTGCATGAGTAATAGGATTGTTTCATAATTAAGTTCTAATGGTTTCCAATTCTAATTTAATTTTATAATGAATGCTTTGAAAGACATGATAATGTGATTAGTTTATAATATGTGTGAACCAATGATTCCATTGATACTAATAAATAGTTCGTGAAATTTAATAATTACAAGTGTAATGATCTTTATTCTAAAACCCTCAATAGTATTGATTTTTCATCTTGAGGCTCGTTGGGTTAGCATATAAAAGATTACTTAGGAATGTTCAATAATTTGTTTTTTAATTTCTTTTAATGATTTTGTGTTTAAGATAATAGTGAATATCTAAGTTAACAACTACTTGAATCTTAATTAAGTCAAATTACATACTTATCACAATACTTACTAATGATGGATCAAAGTGGTGAAATGGGAAACCAAATATAAATTTTGTTTCCAAGGAAAAATCTGTAACTTTATATTCAAGAAGAAAAATGTTACATTTACTATGTGTGTAAAGCACTTATCAAAAATAGACTACGACATAAATTCCATAAGAGAGAAACTCTATCCATCATTCTTCTAACTTGGCAACTACATATCCTATATTAGTTATAAATGGCAAGAAGCCTTACAACAAAAAAGAAAAAGAAAAAGATAGCATTTCCATAATGGTGAAACCAAAATTATACTAAAATTTTCTCAAAAGTTTGGTATTTCAATAGGCCTTGTCATATAAGAGATACATACCACAAATATGAAATAAAAACAAGAGATTAGAATCAAAGGAACTTACTGCAAATGACAAGGGAGGACTTAGTGAACTTGGGACTTGGCACAACATAAGCCCAGTTTACATTAGGATAATAATTATGAGTGAAATGCTTCACAAGGGATAAGAGAAAATGTGGAAATTGTGTACATTTCAAAGTATTTTAGTTGTGTAGTGTGTCATCTTGTCTACATTTGACAAACACAACCTAAAATGCAATGGAATTACTAATCTCTTACCTCAATTAACCAGGTGACATAGATTGTGTGTTCATGGAAGGATGGAGAGAGGATGATTGAAGCCAATGATTCGAAGGGTCAGCATATTTCAAATAACAACGTGTGTGTGTGTGTGTGTGTAACTTGATTAAACAATTATATCACACCAAGTTTAATTTTCCCATGTGTTGAAATAATTCTCTTGAAATGGATATTAAAAGGGATAATACTATTAAAAATGGAACAACATACCATCCCATGAGATTTAAATTGCAATAATCATTGCATATCCTATGGAGTAATGTAACTTACATGTCTGCATTCTTAAAATAAAGTTTTGGAAGCATGTTCAAATGGATTTTTAAATGTCTTTTTAATGCAAGCAATGTGACTAGTTTAATTTGACACACCAATCCATTTGTTTATAACATACACATTGGTGCATAGTATATTTATGTGCATAGAATGGGATAACTTTGCTAAATATCTACAAAGGAAAACTTCTACAAAATAATAATTGTGGAGGCTTGCATTTCTATTTTTTTTTAAACTTGATTTACAGTTCACTTAAGGTAATATAACACATTGGTGTGCTTACCTTTTAAAGAAGTACCACATGCAATTTTTAAAAAATACATAATTAGACCACGCGTTTTTTTTATTAATGCATCGAAAATCAATGAAAAAAGAGCGGGAAGTTTATTTTGTAAAAGTGATGTAAGCAAATTTTAAACCCCATTTCATTGTTGTGCCAAAAGTTAGAGGGGATACCTAAGCAAGAGATATTTCTAAGAGAATATATTGGACTAGATAGATTTTTATGAAGGACAAAATGTGTAAGGGGTCACCGAGGGTTGTATACAAATATGCAAAAGAGAAATTTTAGGTATGTAACTTCATTATCTTTATCTCAACAAAATAGAAGGGTTTTCGAGTCATAGTTCATGCTACAAACTCTATCTTGGTTATTTCTTCCATTTTGTTTTATATTATTGCAAACCCTAGTTGCAGGGGTTTAGTGTCAATAATGAGATTTGTTTTTTGGGGGTATTGGGTATTTGTAGGTCTCAATGGTTATTTTGATGTAAATCATATTTTAATGGAGTGGGGCCCCTTGTTGCATTGGATCCTAAACTCCGTCCATGTCAAAAAAAAAAATTACAAAAATGTTTCTGAGCTTTGTAATGCACATTAAACAACCAATGCATGCCAATGCATTTCTTACTCTATGGTGTTGATCCAGATTTTATGAACAGAACGAAACATGTGCATTTATGAGGGCCTTTTTACAATAAGAAAAAATGCCAAAAAACCTAGACATCCAAAAACCTAACCCTAGGAGATGAAGCGCCAAAAGTCATGTGGGCCCCGTTTGGGTAAGTTGGTACATCAACTTCCCGGAGTCGTAACTTTTGCATACGATCTATGTTTTAGGCGTGTGATAGCCCGTTGGAAAGGTATCATCGAGGAGATTAATTTTGAGGGCTCAATCATTCCTTTAGTTATCATTGAGGAGCTCGATCCCTAAAAACCTTCATTTAGGCCCTCAAAATGGCCCCAGAACTTAAAACTGCTAAAAATAGTAAATTGCCAAAATTGTCAGAAAATTATTTTGAGCCAGTTGGAAAAGGTGGGTGGACACCAATATTCATCTGGATCAATCCTCCCTCCTTAGGAATCAATGGTCTTCATTGCGTTGATATCACCCATCAGATGAGGAAATTTCTGTTGAATTTGGCCCCGAGTGAGCCACTTGCCTTGGTGCAAGAGCTTCCCTGCTTTGACAATTCGATAAAGCTAGATCCTTTGTTGTCAAGTGCCCTTGATATGTCTGTCCACAATATGATCATTATATTCTTGTTGTATGCAGTCTGGGTTTAGCTCTATTGGTGTCAGTTGTTCTGTTACTTCTGAGGTGTCCAATAATGGTGGGAAATGAGGGCGAAGGAGATCCACGTTGAATACTGGGTGCAGGCCAAAGAAAGGAGGAATGTTGAGCTCAAAAGCATTATCCCCCACAGCCTTGGTGATAGTGTATGGCCCATAATAGAGTGGGCGAAGCTTCCGATGGGGTCCTGTAAGGCATTCTTTCTGCAAGTGCAACCAAACTTTGTCGCCTACCTGAAACTTATGCGGCACCTAATGTTGATCATGGCATTATTTGTACTTGTAATTGGACTTCTGTAGGATATCCTGAACCTGTTAGCAGATGTGTTGGATCCGCTTAATGAACCGGGTGGCTTTGTCAGCTTCAGTTGGAGCAGGAGATGAGTCGGTTGAGGTGACCGCAAGGGGAAGTGAAACATCTATGGGACCCAATGGTTGGAATCCCAACCCCACTTGAAAGGGGTTGTGGCCAGTTGAGCTATGCAAGGCTCGGTTGTAGCTATGTTGGACATAGGGAAGGCTCTCATCCCATGTGAGAGGGTGCTTTGAATTATACATGTGAAGGATATGCACAATCATTCAATTTACAACCTTGGTTTGGTTATCTGTCTGAGGGTGGAAGGTTGTGGATTTGGTGAGCTTGGTATCCAATAGTGACCAGAGGCTCAACCAGAATGTGCTGAGAAATCAACTATCCCGATCTGAGACAATGGTTTGTGGGATTCCAAAATGTACCCAAACTCGTTCAAAGAAGAGCTTGGCAGTGGCCTCTGTTGTGATGCTCTTCTTGCAGGCAACCAGAATCGCCATCTTAGAAAAGCGATCAACAACCACAAAAACAAAGTCATTTCCCCACTTGGTGGACGGGAGGCCCGACATGTAGTCCTTTGAGATGGATTCCCATGGCCTGTCAGGAGTAGGAAGAGGGGTGTACAGGCCCTGTTTCTTAGTGATCTGTTTGGCAATAACATAGGTAGTGCAAGACCTGATATACTTGCTGACCTCCTGTCGAAGTTTCGGCCAGTAGAAATGTTTTTGTAGCATCGCCACTGTCTTTTCAATGTCGAAGTGTCTTGTCACCCGACTGTAATGGGCTTCCCAGATCAGCTTCGCTCACTCACTTGATGGAACACAGATATGGCCCAGACGACACAACAACTCATCCTGAAGATGGAAATTATCGACAACTGCATTTGCACCCAACATTTGGTAGGTGGTGGCAAAGTTAGGGTCTATCTCATAGAGTTGGGGCCATCCAGATGTCTCATGGCTGCAAGAGTCTAGCACCGTGGTGAGTGCCGTGACTGGTGGTCTGCTGAGGTGATCAGTGACGTGATTGGTGCTTCCTATTTTATACTTGATGTTGAGGTGGAATTGCTGAAGTATGTGGACCACTTTTGATGGCAATATTTCTGCAATTTTCTCTGTGTCTACATGAACTGTAGTGGCTTATGATTAGTTTGGATGACTATCTCCTTCCCAAGAATGTATTGTCTCCACTCGTGGCATGCTTTCACAATGGAATACATTTTTTTTTTGTAAGTAGGGTACTTACGGACAGTATCTGACAGTGTCTCACTATGATAGGCCACAGGGTGGCCATGCTGAGTGAGAACGACACCCACAGCATAGTCTAAAGCATATGTCTCGATCTCAAAGGGATGTTATAAGTCTGGTAGTGAAAGTACTAGGGCTGAGCACAAGCAATGCTTCAAATCATCGAACGCTTGTTGTTGGGACTGGCCCCACGCAAATTTTGCCTTACCACCACCCCTNCCAAGAGGCTCTGAATCTCAGTGAGTGTTGTTGGGGCTGGCCAACCACAGATGACTTGGATCTTGGTTGGATTCACATGTACGCCATGCTGATCAATGATGTAGCCCAGGTAATGGACCCTGTCCATGCCGAAGGAGAATTTTTCCAAGTTGATGTATAGCTTGTGCTGCCGCAGGGTGAGCAGAACTTGCTGAATATGCTGCAAGTGTTTGGCCCAAGTCTTGTTGTAAATTAGAATGTCATCCAGATACACCACTACAAAATAATTGGTGAATGGTCGCAAGATATCGTCCATCATCCTCATGAAAGTGGCTGGAGAATTTTTCAAACCAAAGGGCATGACCAACCATTCAAAAAGGCCTTCCTTTGACTTGGAGGTGGTCTTCCATACATCTGTCTGTTCTATCGAGACCTAGTGGTAGCCAGACTTCAAATCAATATTACTGAAGTATTTGGCCCCCGTGAGTTGATCAAGGAGGTCATCGATTCAGGGAATCGAGTATCGGTTTCTAACTGTGATTTTATTTAGAGCCTGGTAATCAATACAGAGTCAATAGGTTCCATATTTCTTCTGTACTAGCACGATTGGGCTCCCGCAAGGTGATGAGCTGGGGTGGATGTGCCCCTTGTGGAGCAGTTCTTGGATCTATCGCTTGATCTCCTCATGTTCTAACAAAGAGCGATGATAGACTGGCCCATTGGGCAGCGGTGCATTGGGGGTCAGATCGATGGGGTGCTTGACCTGGTAGTGCAGAGGTACCCCGGTAGGTGAGGAGAATATATCTGAGTATTCTTCCATGACCTTATATACTTACTTCTTCTGTGTGGAGAGGTCGATCGCAGAGACCCTGGATGTGGCTGCGATCTTTCACTTATTCTGAGAGCGAATCACAAAGAAGACAAACTTCCTCGTCTGAGAGATGACCTTCTTGCATTGCTTAGCAGAGATCAAGGAAATAGCACTAGGTGGGACTGCCTCGGGTATCCTATACAATTTCCTGTTCAAAGTAATAATAACACTATGAGGCCTAGACTCAGATACAGCATGATGTTTCCATAAATAAGGTTGGTTCAAAAGAATATCACAAACTTCGAGAAGAGAAACATCACACAATACCTTGTCTTTGAAGGGCTTGATGTCGTACGATAGTCGGCACTGTTGGCTAACACGGAGATCGCTTCCTTGGCGGAGCCATCCAATGGTGTAGGGTTGTGGGTGTAGCGTTGTTGGCAGGGCCAGCTGCTTGACGACTTCTACTGAGATGAGGTTCTTCTAGCTATTGCTATCAACGATGAAGTGTGGTGGGGTGCCTTTTACCCACATCTGTGAATGGAAGAGGTGCTTTCCTTCTTCTAGCTCGTCTGGTTCACCAGGCTGGAGCTTGGTAGTAGCAATGGTGGCATTGGGTTCTGCGTCAATGATACGACTTCCCCTTTCTGGTTCTGGCTCAGAGTCAGAATCCACATCTGATTCAGAAGCTTTCACTTTGGCCACTAGTGACTACTTTGAGCGATAGTTAGTAGTGTTATGCCAAGGGCTCTTATGGAAGTCACACCACTTCTCGATATCTTTCTTTGTCTTTCCGGTGTCCTTCATTGCTTGCGTCTTGGAATAGTTGTCCTGATATTGTCCATCTTTGTTCTGTCCTTTGTTCAATGGGTTGGGGCCACCCTTTCTTGGCTTTTGTTGTGAAGGGATCCCAAGCCCAAATTGTTGTGTCTTTTGTTTGAGCTTCTACTTGATTTTGACGACACATCAGTAGGTTGCGCCCAAGGATGAGATGTCTAGAAATTCCATTTCAATCTGGATGTATCTATGCAGAGCACTGCGATACTTGAGCACCAGATTTTGCTTCGAAATCTTTGATACCCAACTTGGTGCGCAAGGTATGGAAGATATTTGTGAAATCTGGCACTGCTTGGTCTCTTTCTTGCCGCAGTGTGGTCCATTTGGTATACAAGTCATCATAACTTCCAACAGGGTAGTATTGTTCCTTNTTTGACATGGGGAACGGCTTTAAGGAGCGCAAAAGTAATCTTTTCTCTATTCGAAAAGTTATGGACAGAAAAATACCCTTCTAGTAGATTCAACCACTTGTCTACAACATATGCGTCTATATGACCTTCAAATATAGGAATATCGAATTTTATTTGTACCTTGAAGGGGGGGGCACCTCCGTTCGAAGAAGATGCATCGCCTGTTGGTAGCCACCAAAGGATTTGCGTGAAACTATCCATCATCTCGTTCCTCTGTTGCATGAGGGCTTCCTCAATCAACAGTTTGAAAGGATCTCATCTCCCGTCATATTTATTTTCTCCTGCCATGGGAGGTCACTTGGGCATGTGAGAGCTTCTGTCCTCAAGAGAAACAAGCTCGAGACCCAACTCTTTGTACTCTGACCTCATTGGGGACATGCATTAAGATGACAAGGAGCAGACCGCTCTGATACCACTGATCCAGATTTTATGAGAAGAACGAAATGAACACAGATTATTAATAGGTTCTGAACACAATATAACAGAGATACAGTAAAACTTGTTTTCTATTCAATAATGAAATAAGCTGAAACTGTAAAATGCAACAGAAACAAGCTTGCTGGAATGGTGGTGGCTTATCTCTGAGAAGAGATGTGACGGCAGCATGCATTCACAAGAAGAAGGTTACAATGAGGCTCTGAAGGCATTTTTACAATAAGAAATAATTCCAAAAACCCTAGACATCCAAAAACCTAACCCTAGGAGATGAAGCGCCAAAAGTCATGTGGGCCCCATTTGGGTAAGTTGGTACATCAACTTCCCAGGGTCGTAACTTTTGCATACGATCTTCGTTTTAGGTGTGTGATAGCCCGTTGGAAAGGTATCATCGAGGAGATTAATTTTGGGGGCTCAATTATTCCTTTAGCTATTGTTGAGGAGCTCGATCCTGAAAAACCTTCATTTAGGCCCTCAAAATGGCCCTGGAACTTAAAACTACTAAAAATAGTAAATTACCAAAATTGTCATAAATTTGTTTTGGGCCAGTTGGAAAAGGTGGGTGGCCACCGATATCCATCTGGATCAGGTGTACCACTTGGGAATGTTATTTTTTTAAATCAAGTTTATGTGCAGCATATAGTAAATAAACATTAGTGTGTTATTTACTACAAAGTGCATCTCTTGGCCCTCTCAATTTTTTAAAACATTTTTGGGTTTAATTATGCACAATAAACAATGAATATGTTGATAGAAGATATTTCATTGTGCGTGTATTTTACTGATAGAATATGACTTATGGAATATCATGGAAAAAACTTATGGAAGTAAGTGCAAGGGAATGTTTCAAACAAGAAAATTAGGTGGATCAAAAGATGATGAACACGAAGTTTTTCATTGATTTTTTACTAATAATCTATGTCTTAATAATACTAGATAATAAGTTTCAAACATTATTTTTCACATATGTTGAATGTTATGAAAATACCAACAATGAGGTAAGAGAAGGCCCTCCTGAGAAGAAAAAAGTTATGAAGGATGTGAATGATAATGATTTAGCCCTTAATTCATTTGAAATGGTATTGGAAGTTAATGATAGTAGGGAAAAGTTTTAGATACGTATGAGGGATATAGTGGAAAGAATGTCTATTAGACATTAATTTCACTTAGAGTACAAAAAACAATCCAATAAATCCACAAATTATAAAATCATGCAACACTTGTCACTATGGTACACTTTCTTATTTATGCAACTACATATACTATATTATAAATATCGATATACTTGTTATCACACAAACTCACATTTATTGAGATAAAGTCTGAAAGCTCTAGTGCATTCGAGTTTAACTGAGAGGGAAGGCCATTGTCACCTCACCAACCCTCTTTCACTCTAGGCCAACTCCTCCTCTTACTCAAGGGAGGCTTCCCTAGGTTAAGATTCTTAGGATTTAGGGCAATGAAGCTAAGGTGATGTGAAGAGTAAATCAAGGGAGAATGGTTTTGATAAGTTTTAGGTTATGAGAAATGATGGGAGGACCAAATACCAATGTCTTTTTATTGGGCATATGGGGTCAAAATAAGATCTTTCTTGGGAGACGAACGTAAGATTTGGGTAAACCCTAAAGTAGTCCACTGCAACACTTAGAGATTCAACCAATAGAATGATGACTAGGGTAGTCCACTACAAACCCTAAAATTCATTCTATGCCTTTAGATGAGCTTAAAGATGGATGTTGGATAAGTGCTAAGGTAGTCCACTACAAACCTTACAAGGTTATCTTATAGGATGCAACTAGGGTAGTACACTACAAACTCTAGATACCCTTATATGTCCTTTTTACAAGCTCCAAGACAACTTCAAAGGAAGGTAGTCCACTATAAACCTTCCTAAGAATTACAATATAGGATCATCCAAGAAAATACAAGGAAAATTCACCTTCACCGCTTGATAAGCACATTTACACTTAATACATCCAACAAAGAAAATCCACAAAGACTTAAAAAGAACACTTACTAGGTAAGTCATTGTTCATCCATAAACCCTTGCCATGAATCATCAAAGAAATTGCAAAAATCATCTACAAATAGTCTTCTCAATAAAATTCCTTAGTCTTTCATCCATAGCACAAATCCAAGACAAAGATACTCCAACAAATTTCAAAAAAATCCATACCTCCTAAGGGAATTTTCCCTCAAGTCTTTGTGACTAAATGAGAGGAAGTGGATCTCTATTTATAAAGGAGATGCTCAACTTCCTTTACATTAAAATATTAATTTCCTAGGCTAAAATCCCCTAATATAGCTTATGGAGGGGCTAAAGGCCCACTTCTTTGATTAACTAATTTTAAAATACAAAATTTGGACTTTTTAGGCCACTCATACAAAAATGAAGGGGCACAAGCACTCAAAAAATTAGGCACGCCATCAAAATGTCCTCCACCCATAGAATCCAACCTCCAAAGGCCCCTTCAATGCACAGATTTTGTCACAAGAACGCAAACCAACCACCAAACTTCTCCAAGTTTCATTCGTCAAGTGGACAAGTAGTCCTCCAACAATTAAATCTCCTTCCAAATCCTTTAAATGCACAAGTTGGCCCTCATTGTAATTTTACACTCATATCAACGCTTTAAAACTTTCCAGAGGTTGGCTTACTTCAATTTTTAGCCAACATGTCGGCCCTATCTTGTATCACAGGTTGACCAACCAAACCACCTTTCGTTGCAATGTTGTACATGTATATATAAACCCTCAAGGAACCCAAATGTAGCATTCTCTTTAGGATTTTGAGCTCGGCCTATTCTAGGCATGATAGATGTTGAGGGCTGGGTGCAATCTATAAACTCTTTATACCCATCATATTGAAGGAAAGGATCCAACAAAAGCTTATTTATAAGAAATCTTGGTAATTGTCTACTAGTTGTAGAATATGTTTTTGCTAGAATAAATTATATTCATATTATTGTTACATGTGTCTATAGCTGCAAATACCCCTGAAAAATGCACCCATAATGCATCTCTTTCTGTGAGAATGTTCTTTGAGTAAGAGAATCCTATTTTTCTCGATTTTATCCCTAAATTTGGGGTGCTACAAGCATACATTTTTCAATGAATACCCATGTTTGTGGACCTTTAATTTTAATCAGGTTAGAAGGATTTATACTAAATGTTCCCTTTTGTATAAATTTGAGTTGGACTATTTCATTTGTTGTATGGATACTCAAAGGTCACCATCTCCAATAGACACATACCAAAAGAATATATATCAACCAATTCATCATAGTCCTCTTCACAAAGTCGAGGAGCTATAAATTATGGAGTCCTAATGATGATGAACATATGCTTGCAACATTATAATGGCCAGACCAAGATCCCCAATTGTCACCTCACCATGGTTACCATTAGCAAAGATATTGTCACATCTTAAGTCTCTGTGAATAATATCTTGCTTAAGTTTGGTTGTCATTGATTTCAACCCTTGAAGAAAGCCCGATAGCACAAAGGATGAAGTGTTGGTTAAGGTTGGTTGTCATTGATGTCAACCCTTGAAGAAAGCCCCGTAGCACAAAGGTTGGGTAATGGACCCAAGATTGTTTGATGTAAATATGACTCGTTATTGTCTTGTCATGGTTGATAATAAGTAGAAATGGATGAACTCCAAAGTGGTCCCCTTATGGTGAAATCCCTCACGGGAAGATGCTTTGTGGATTGAGTTATCCTAGAAGTATGGTTAGAGNTTTATGGAATAATGAGATGAACGCCAGTGAATTTTTCAGTGAAACTATCCTATATTGATAGTGATTTTCATGCCATTTCCATTGGTATGTGGAATGTCACATAACTCCTCACGGTTAGAGAGTTATGGCCATGAGAAGTTGGAGAACCCAGGTTTGGGTAATGGACCCAAGTTTGTTTGATGGATAAAGGTATGTGTTTTGATATATTTTCATGTAATACTATTACATATGGATAGTAAATGTCATTCCATTCTTGGTGGTATGTGGAAATTCACATAACTCCTCACGATTTGAGAGTTATGGCCTTACGAAGTTGGGGAGCCTCATATGTCGTCTAGAAGCCCCAAAAGGTCAAAGTAGTCAAAGTGGTTTAAGAGTTTTTAAAGGTAAATAATAAAGTGAAGTGATGAGTGAACTATAAATCAAAGTGAATACAAAATCAATTATTTAAATAATAAATTTAATGGAGAAATTAGAAGTTGGTTAACCCTAAAATAAGGAAAGTGGGCAAAGTGACCTAGAAGATGTTTTTAAGGAAGCTACTCGGAGAGTATAGATAAGACGCAAGGCTCTCTCATTTAAATCACACTTGAGAATATTGAATACCTATAGGTGTCTGAGGTAACCAAAGGATATATAATCCGAATTTTTGAGGGAAGGTGAAGAAAAGAAGGCCGGAATTCAAGGAAGGATAAATTCTTTTGATGATGCTTTCTAAGGTATGTTATTTACAGGTCATCTCACCATTTTCGCAATAACTTTTTTTCTAGAATGATCCAGACTATGAAATTTCTATGCATTGAGGAAACATATCCAAGTATCTGGGGTAAAAAATTAAGCTTGTGGGTCATTGTATTTTTGGAGTTACACTTCGTGGAAAATAGGGTTTGTGGCTAGTCCTGAAACTAGTCAAAAACAGGTGTTTCGAGTAACAACATCATAACTTCTTCATAACATATACAAATTTAGTAAGACCAAATGTTTTGGTTAGAGTATATTCTTTATCATGTTGTGTAATAGTTTCATATTGATTCAAGAAACATTCTGTGCGGGGCACGCTCTACAAGGTCGCTCTCTAGAATAAGCCAGAATTCAACAAGGTATGTCATTTTTGCTATAACTAATTTTAGAAGAGGTTCCAAGTAGTGAAACCTGGAGGAATTGCACAAAACACACTGAAGAACATTGTATATCAGTTTCAGATATTTATTCATTACAGGTACAAAGTTATGATTATTTCAAGTCAGGGTTGTTGACTAGTCCAAAACTAGTCATGTGAGACTAAAGAAAAATTTGATGTAAATGCTAGTCTCTTGTTGTTTAAAGTTAAGGAAGGTTTGCAGGTATGTGATCATATACACTAGGTCTATTACAGATTTATAAATCATATTTGGATGNGTATAGTTGATGATGTTGGTACATATTCATGAGTCATAGTTGATGAGTAGTTGACACATTATTGGTACATACTTGGTACATGGTTGGTTGCACTTTTTTATGGTACAAGTTGATTACAGATTGTTTGGTACAGGTTGGTGCATGGTTGATGCACTTGTTTATGGTACAGGTTGGTGCATGGTTGTTGCACTTGTTTATGGTACATGTTGATGCATGGTTGATGCATGGTTCAGGTTTATTGGTACAAGTTTACAGCAGTATATCTCGCAGTGATAGTGTGACAGTGGTTCCATCATTCTAGTTCTACTTCAGGGTGGTTGGACGAGGTAAGGACAGGTGGTTGTATCCACCTTCCGATTGTAGCCAGAGAACTTAGGGGGTTGTAGCCTCCTTCTGGTTGTAGCCAGAGAATTGGGGAGTTGGAGCTTCCCTTAGGTTGTAGCCTGCAACTAGAAGGAGGCTCCAACCCCCTAG
>JASDQU010687763.1:15813-27283 GCA_032191745.1 Picea mariana
ATTTTTCTTTCTAAGAACCTAACCTAGACAAGGTCATAGACAATAAGGAGAACAAGGAAAATTTGGGTAAGACTCATCATCTTCACTCTATGAATACACGTTTTTCTTTGGAATTTGTTTTCCTTTGGGATATGGGAAATGAGGTTGGTCCAAATAACTAGAATCCTTTAGTGATTTTTTACCCATCTTATTCGATATGAAAAATATGAACCCACCACCTCTCATACTTATTCCTAGAACCATAGAGGGTTTGAGTGATGGACAAGAACCAAAAGGTCTCTCTGCAAACACTATCATGGAATACACCCTAGATGGAAAGGGTACATAGCACTTCAATCCCTTGGAACCAATAAAGTACAATTTAAGACCTAGAAGCAAATGCACTCTCGATTTCTTGAGAAAGGTGGCATGGGGCTTAGTTTTTTTTAAAGAGAATGTACCCAAATCCAATCAAAGGGGAAGTAAACCATTCATGTCTATGGTAAAAAAATAAGCATCCTCAAAAGTCACGTGTGGGAAATAACTATCCTTAATTGGAGATCTTAGAACAAATGCTCCAATAGAGGATTATAAATTATTTTTCTAACCCTCAATTGAAGAGGGATGGATAACCCCTCAAATAAGTTGGTCATAAAGATATCAATTGGCAATATCAAACATTATATTCTTCTATTGCAAGAGACAATGATAAGATATATGGGGAGAGAATCACCCAAGAAAGATATAAATTTCTAAGTAACTGGGAATGCGACCAAATGGAATAAAGGCTCCTTCACCCTTAGCAAATATTGGGCCTTTCCAACAGGACTAGGGACCTCTTTAGCTTTGGATTTGGGGAAAGATATCATAGTGATGAATGTTTGTGGCCCTTACATGGACAAGGTGGATTACTTGGATAGATTTTTCATAATGGATAGTGTACATAATGGATTGGTTGTGATAGGGGGTGACTTGAAGTTCACCTTAGGAACATTAGAATTCCATAGCCATGTTATCCAAATATACCCTTTCTCTAGTTATTTCATTAGAAAATTTGAAGAAACTTGCCTTTGGATATTGAACCTTCTAAATTATCTCCCACCTAGAGTAACAAGAGAGTTGGGGAAACCAGAATTGCTAAGAGGCTTGATAGGTTCTTAATCTTTGAAGCCTTCTTATCTGAAGTCATAAGAATCAAACAATGGGTCACCAATGGGGGGGATTCTGATCATAATATTCTGGTGTTAGAAGTGCCCCTTACAATAGAGAAACTTGCAAACCCCTTCAAACTAAATCCAAAGTTGATGAAGATGGAGGATTTTGTGGGGAAAATCAAAGATGTTTGGAAACTTTATAATGGTAATCTATGAGAATATCCTCCAACTCAATTTCACCAAAATTTAAAAGAGGAAACGAAGGTGGTTGCTAATTGGGAAAGGGACAAAATGATGAAAATCATAGGGTTCTCAAAGAAGTAGAGGAATCCTTTGAGGTGCTCTGCAATAGTGAAGGATTTAGGTATTTGAGTGAATAACATAAAGTTGAAATAAAATCAGTAGGAGATAAAAAGAGGTTCATTATTTTGGAAAAGAAAAAGAATGGAGACTCAAGAGCAGGGAATTATGGTTACAGGTTGGGGATGATAATACACAATTCTTTCACAAGTCTGCAAACTGTAAAAATAATATAAACTATGTCTATAAAATTGATAAGGGATATGGTACCTAAGATACAAATTTCAAGGACACGACATTTGAAGGTGTAAAACATTTTCCCTCCATTTTCAAGGAATACACTCGTGCTACAATAGGAGAAGTGATTAGGTTGACAAACTCATTCCCTCGCTTCATCAATGAGGAAGATAATCAATTTGTGATAAAGGAACTTGGGAAGAAGAACCGTTTCAGACTTTATTGAGTTTTAAAAGGGACAAAAGTCTTGGGCTTGATGGTCTACCAATGGAATTTTTCCCGGGCTATTATGAATTTATAGAGGAAGATTTACAAAGAGTGGTGGAGACTGCAAGAACACAAGAAAAAATGTTGGGAGCCTTCAATACAACATTCATAGCACTAATTCCTAAAGAAGATAATCCTACAACCTTTGATAAATTTAGACCCATCTCTTAGGTAATTGCATATACAAAATCATCTCAAAAGTCATTGACAAAAATTTGAAAAGTGTTCTTTCAAATAAAATCTCAGGAAAACAATTTGGATTCTCATAGGAAGACATTTAATTCGTGAGGTAGGGGTAGCAGAAGAATGCATGCATTCAATAAAGGTCAGAAATAAAAAAATCGATGGTGATGAAAGTGGACCTGTACAAAGCTTATTCCATGGTAATTTGACGTTACATTAGATGTATTCTTATACATTTAGGCTTTTGTCACCAGTTCATTTTTTGGATAATGAGTTGCATTTCCTCAATATCTTTTGTTGTTTTATTAAATGGAGTAGTGACCCCTTTCTTTAGATTAGGGAGGGGTCTCAAACAAGGATGTCCCCTTTCCCCCCTTCTTTTTCTTTTATTAGTTGAAGGATTAAGTAGGCTACTTAAAGAAGTAGAAGAAAATGGTACTATAAAGGAGGTTACCATTGGATTTTCATGCAATGTCACACATCTATTATTTGTAGATGATATTCTGACTTTTTGTGAAGGCACCAGAAGGGTGATTGATAAATTCAAGGGTATCATGGAGTTATTTTGTAAAGCAACTAGGATGATCATTAATAAGGAAAATTCTCCAATGACCTTATGGGGGATATCTGAGTAGGAAAATAAGTTTATTACTTAGTTATTTCCCTTTAAGGTGATAGATCTTGAACATGGTTTGAAATATATAGGCTTCTATTTGAAACCAAACAAGTATAAAAGAGAGATTGGGAGTGGATGATATAAAAAGTGGAGAATAAAATAAACATCTAGTGCAATAGATGGTTGTCCAAGGAAGGTCGTATGGTTTTGGTAAAATCATTTTTGGAAGCAATTCCATCCTATTAGATATTGCTAGTTGTTTGGGTCCCAAAAGGTGTTCCAAAAACCAGTAGGAAAATTTGATATAATTTTATATGGTTTGGATACCAAAAAAAATAAATCTTTGGTGTTGGCCTCATGGAGAAAGCTAGCATCACCAAAAGCCTTTGGAGGATGGGGCCTAAAAAATCCCTTCTTCTTTTGAAAGGATCTTGCTAAAATCACACATGGAGGCTAATTCAAGGAAAAAGTTTGTGGGTCAAGGTAGTAAGATCTAAGTATATATCCCCTAATACAATGGAGGATTGGATTACAAATTCCATCAAACAATAGAATAATGCCTCAATAATATGGAAAGATGGTATCTATGCCTTCCATCTGGTTGGCAACTAGTTGATTTGACCAATTGGAAAAGGGGATAAAATAAAAATTGGTTGACCCTTGGGTATGGAGAAAAGGTTTTCACATAATTCCACTGGCGATTATTCAAGAGTTAAGGAACAAAGGTTATTTCAATCCTTGACAGGTTGCAAATTGGGTAAGGACTACTACTTGGCACCAATAGTGGCCAACCTAGGAAAAAAATGGATTGGGGCCAAAGTATGTAGAGGAATGGAAAAGATACACAAACCTCTTGATAGTCATGAATGTTATACTCAAGGAAGAAGAGGAATAATTGATTTATTCATTGAATCTTGATGGAATATATGCCCTTATATTAGGCTACAAAGAACTAGCAGAAGAAGGAATAGAAGACCATCAAATCTAGTGCTTGAAAACTATATGGAAACTAAAATGCCCCACTAAAAACAAGATCCTTATGTGCTCGAGTTTACACAATAAGGCTCCCACATGGGATGTTCTCTAGAAGAGGAATTTTATAGGGTTAGGATGGTGTTGTCAATGTCATCAAGGAGAAGAAACTAGTGTTCACCTGTAACACCCCTGTTTCCCCCAGTTTGTAACTTAATCATAAAATAGGATTACCATGCTAAGGCATGTGGACAATGTAAATGTATTATTGTTTGGGTTGCCAATAACTGGATGTCGGGGTGAAGCCTTGAAAGTACTGGCCATGATATCACTAGAGGAAGAATGTGAAAACTATAAGGGAGGGTTCATTATATCAAATAACCCCAAATTTCCCTTGATGAGGATAATAAACCTCCTTTGGATCCCAAGGGGAGAAACTAATTAATAAATAAAGGACCGGTGGTTGAATTATCAACCACCCCTACAAATGGAAGCATGGTCTAGCTACAGAATGTCAGCCCTAAGTACCACAGAGAGTTGCAGACCCGATCTTCCTTCTGACAGAAGGAATACAATAGGTCAAAAACCTTCCTAAAGAAGGAATGTAAGATACATACACACGGACAACCAGAGAGGAGACACCAGATGACAGGGTAAGCTCGCAAGGGAGATGCGTAGAGCTATCCAACAAATGATGAATAGAAGGTCGTGAGCTTGATGCTAAGTGAGCATCTGATAAACCTCACCCAGAGTCATAACAAAGAAAGAAATCTCTGAAATTTGTAGAGAACAGAACCCAAGCATAAGCTGAAATAGAGAAAGAACCCTTGAGAACTACGAGAGTTCCATGGTGATATCATGGCTTGGCACATGGGTGGCTAGAGTGCCAATAATGAATGCCTTTGAGCCTATGGTTGGGTGGAAGGATGAACACCCACAGTCAGTTAGTTGGCTACCACCTGTAATACATAAGTAATCACATATCTCATGTATTTAAGTGGTACTACGAATTAAAGTTAGATATACTGTAAATGACATAAAGATGTGCATGTTTGCTTAATGGTTATACTGTATCTCTTTATTCTTGTTTAAATTATGTATTTAAGTAAGTACTGAATTACCTGTTTTATAATCGTAAATGATTGCGTCTTGTGGTGGCTTAAGCTAGATTCACGAACTATGAGTTCGTCGACCTTGGACACCATCTCATGTACACATGTCGACCCTCCAAATCGTTCTGAGTCCCTTGGAGGACACAACCTATTAATCTTAGGAGAGGTGGTGTAGATACGCATAGGCTCTCTACGAGGCAAGTAGAGACCGAGAACCACTTAGGTTCTATACTTGATGAAGGAGCACAAGGGGTGTGCAGAAGACCCTTCTAAGTGTTAAGTTTAGGAGAAAGAGAGAAAAGCTCTTAAGCCTTTCAGAGATAACAAATCTTAGGAAGAATAGTGAGGCTGAAGTATCGAAAGGGAAGGTTCCCTTGTTTGGAAGACGAACGAATGAGATCTATTCAGGAAGAGCCAAGTTCTATCGTGACTGTTGGATACAGGAAAGAACGTGGGATTTAACCCCTTGAGTCCTTCGGACTTCACGATTTTAGAGAATTGAGCGAGTTCGTTGTGAGGGAGGTAGAAATCCCTGAAGACCCGAAGTCCCAAAGTAAGTCAACACTGTCGATCTGGAAGGACGCGTGGTGCTTGATCTAGAACTCTGGGTACGGAGTACTTCAGGAGGAAAGGTTGTGTGAGTGTCCGGGACTCACGAACGCTGAATTTCCGAAGTGAATCAGGACCGTCGAAATCCCCAAGGACACGCGACGTCGGATTGCGAACTTAGGATAATTTCCATTACGGGGGAATTTGTGCGGTGGTTGTCTTGGCGCCTATTGTTTTGGCGTCGGGTCGCAGCTCATAGTCATATGAAAATATAAGGGGAATGGAAGAACCCAAAGGACTTAGAAGAGGATATCTTCCAGTTATGAGTTCAGTTCGAAGCATGGAGTTCGTGGCTGGGGAGCCCTAGAAGAAAAGAATGGAGTAGAAGCCCCGAATGAGGACATTGATTATCTTAAGAAGCACAAAATTTTTATGCCCTGCCGTGGGTGTGTTACAAATTGGTATCAGAGCATGGTTACAACACTTGGCCTGCTTGGGCTCATGAAAGAGTCGAGTGATTTTCTTCTTAGAAAACTTTAAGGGAGAGGGTGTACTACCCTACCCTATTTAGTAGGGCATGATTCAAACACAGGCCTGGATGGACCGAAGAACAATCATGATATTATGTTCACTAAGGTTAAGATGATGCCTGTTGAAAGGTAATTCTACCTTTGGAAGAAGGTTTTCTATCTGCATCAACTCCTTAAGGAGAAGGACTGCAGAATGAAATTGTAATTTGGCAATTGCTATGGAATTCCAACAAAGGAATTATATTGTCCCTTTGTCAAAGTGATAACTACTCTTATAGGAGTAGGGATGTGCTGATCAATATTACTGATAAGACATGAATGTGAATGACAGAGGTGGAAGAAATTATGTTATGAAGATGCATGAGCTAGACAAGGGACATGAACTGAGTTGTGTTGTTATAATGTGACAATGTCTACGTACTAAAGCAGGTAGAGTCTCTTTCAATTGAGATGGTTTTTTATGTAAGGATTAAGATCCTCATGAAGAATTCCTTCATGATTAAGGAAATATGGTAAGGATTGGTAGGATCCTTAGCAAGTTTTAATTATTTCATTATTAAAAGACTAAACCCTGAGTATATAACTCCTCATGACCAAGAGGACTGATGAAAATATGTAGGGTCAAATTACTTGACCTATAATGGTTAAAACCGACAACAAGGATAATCTACTTAAGTAAGATAAAGAGGAGTCCTTTGGGACTGTTGCTAATTCCCAAGAGTGACCCTTGTTGTTTTTTCCCATAAAGAGAGGGAAACATCCATATGAATTATGACTGTAAGACTAGTCATATGAATGATCGTAACCTCTCACTAAAGAACACTAATGTTGAAACTAAAATATCAATGTAAAAGGGGTGCAAGAGATGCACCTATGTCTATGTGTATACATACTTAAAAGAATAATATGGCTGCAAGCCCTCAACTGAGAGGGAATCTTGGTATTGAGTATCCTGATGAGGCTTGTTATAAGAATGATTGGAAGATCCCCGGGAGGAAGATTTGGAAGCCTGATATGTCCATGTGTGTGAATGATATGGAAAAAGGTGCAAGCAATAAGCTAGCATGATGAATACTTAACTGTGTTTAATTATGCTTGAGTGCATGGGTTTAATGCATTGTGGAGCTTCTTAACATGAAGCCCGATATTAATACCAGTTAGGTATGACTGATATTAAACATGCAAGTGATGCACATGTATGATGTAAGAGTATAGTTATAGGCATGATATGGTTGCCCTGATGAGTGAAATATAAAGCAAGAATTGCTCTTGTCCAGATTAAATGAATACTATGGATGCATGGCTGACTCCATTTTGAAGAGTCATGAAATTTTTGTTCCAAATAATATCCCGAGGGGAATGTATTCCATTTCCTCAGGGAATACTAATATAATTAGATAAAAGGGTGAATGAGAAAAGCTTATATGTTTTCATACTAAGAGACAAATGATTATGCCTTTGAGAATCACGTGAGAAGAATTGTGAACAATCTTGAGTTGATTGTTCTTAAAAGTAAAGATGCATGTGGGTTGTGAGATATGCCTATGATAGCTACATGCAGGCTTAGGATTATGAATATGATTAAGTACATCATGGATGTAAGTTAACAAAAACCAGAGTATGTATGGATACATAATTTGGGTACATGAAAAAGATGCATGTTTATATTCCTTGAGGAATATTTGGTAAATGGATAAAGCTAACTCAGGGCTGAGTCCATCACAGATAGTGGTGGACATGAAATAAGGAAGTTTCATGCTGAAGGAGTTCTCTGTGAAGAAACTGTGTAAGGAATCTGTCAAAAGAACAGAGTCACAACCCTAATGACTGCTGAAGGTTGGGCAATGGGCTACAAAGCCTGCCTATATAAGAATCCTGGATTACATTCTTAAAATAAAATGTGTAGGTGGAAGACTAAAAATTGAATGTTAACCACTCTGAGAACCAAATAATAATGTGTAGGATGCACAGGTTCATGACCCACTATGAAAAAGAATCTTGCTACTAAGCATGTTGTTGTATCCAAAAGGATTAGAGTGAGGCCTAACCAAGGCTGCTCAAGGGAAAGAGCAGGGAGATCCCAACCTGGAATAAATTGCAAAAGGCCAAGAAGTGGAAAAAGGGGAGAGCCCCTAACTCCTTTCTTGCTATGTGATTATGTTTACTCTAGAATGAGAAAGTTAATTTACTAATAAAAGTAAATGTCTTGACACCATAGTGATGATGATTGTATTATTGCAGAAACAGTTGAGAACTGTCTGTATTGCATTCATGGAAACCCTTGAAGATAATGTGATGAAGTGCATAAAGATATGCTAGGACTTTTGAAGAAGTCTTATGGATTCAAATGTTATGATACATGCATTTTAATTGATATTACAACTAATGATTCATGTTGTGTGTAGCAAGGAATTGAAACTGTTGAGGAAGACATTTACCAATAATGGGCAACCTTGAGCAGAGGATGACTATGGGAAGGTTGTGGTCAAAATATTGTTGACATGACTGTAAGAATACCCCTAAAGCACTGTTGATGAGGTAAAAAAACCAGAAAGAGGGTGCTAGCAGCCAAAAACATGTAAAAAAATGTTCATGATTATGTGGCTCCAGGTGTAAAAAGATTCGGGTGAAAATTCCTTCTGAATTATTTATTGTCTCATGTTATGCACAAAATTTTGAAAGGGCAGTTGTATGCCATGGATACCCAAGTAGGGTATGATTCGGGAAAAAGAACCCGAATGTTGGAGGTGTGAACCTCTGGCAATGAAGACTAATAGTATGATGCAACAACATTTGAACCAAATGATCTCTGATGACTTAAAAGGTCAAAAACCTTTACTAAGAGATCGTAGAAATCCCTTCGATCAACTACAGATAGAAATCATAAGGATCATGAAAGAAATCCCATATCGAATCAGGTTAATCAAGAACCTGATAGAGGAAGTGAACATGGGCCGTTCATCAGAAGGAAACCAATCTCAATCGTCAGATCGATTTCAAGATCCACTGGAGTTAACAGATCAAACGCTAGTTGTTTGATAAGATCGACGACCCATATTCATTGCAGAGATCAAATGGGCACACGGGTTAACAATGGAGCATGTGCCCGTAATTTAAATTCAATATAGTTTTGTTTTGAGTTTGGGGTCCGATCGTAGATCGAACGATTCGTATTGATTGTGGAGCGCGAAGGCGGAATTAACGGACGTGCTAGTTCACGGTCCACAATCAACCAACACTGTTGATCTCGTCAGGGTGGATGATCAACAACCACGATTAAAAGAGTTGGACGAGCACTTTTGAGATTATGGAGATTGAACTCTCCGATAAAGAGTAAGCACATTGGGGATTCCACAATCACTATGAACCATTGATATGTGAACGATCAGTGGGTGGACTTGCAAGGAACCCACTCGTTAATGCCACGTAAACTCGTACCATGATTGGGTTTTGTGGTTGAATTTGGAAAATCAAGGCTCTGCTCTCAATCTAAATTCTCGGTCAAATAATTCTATGCCAGGATTGTTGTATTTGGAATCGATTTAGGGATAAGATTGACGACCCGTATTCATTTCGGGGAAGGCATATGCACGTGAATTAATGTCAACACCTGTACCTATAAATTAAACTCAATATAGTTTTTTTTTTGAGTTTGGGGTTCGATCGAAGATTGGACGGCCTATATCCATTGCAGAGATCGGAAGGAGAGTCAAACTGCAAGCTAGTTGAGGTTCCACAATCCCTTGCAGTCGTTGGATCTGGGGGAGGATGGATCTTCACCATAGAGATAAGGTCACATCTCTCGATCGCATGGAGAGAAAAACAGAGTCCTCCAGGCCAGTTAAGGAAGGTAGAGTTTAGCACTCTACGTTAGACTGTGGTCGTGGGGACTAGATCTATGGGAATAAAGGTGCTCATAGTTAGCACGTTGCATGGAATGCATTGAGGGAATGCATGTTGCATAAGAGGGAGGAAAATGGAATTTTCAGTAAGGAAGGAGGACCTTCCAATTTTTTACTTACATTATGTAAGCATTGAAGGAAAACAAATTGGGTGGCCATAAGTGTTGGCACCCTGGTTATTAATGAAGGAAGAATGCTTAAAGGCATTCATGTGAAACTTTTGATTTTCATGTGTACTGATTTGGGATCGTGATCGGCCTATAGTAGGAAATAGGAAACATGGTCCTATTGTGAGAGTGAATGAAAATGAATAAGCCATGTGGTGAAGATCTTGGTTAAATTCCAACACACCATGGCCAAGAACTTATCATAAAATGTGACAAACTTGAAATCAATGTAAGAGTGCATTGGGTATGAATGTGGCCGTGACTACTTGCACATTTGTTAAATCCTTTGAAATGTTGAATTACGTTTTGAAATGTTTGGTATGTTGAAATGAGGCATAGGCAAGGAATGGGATTCCCTTTTCATGTTTATATAGATGTGATGGACTGTTAGTATGCATGGTTTTGAATATAGATATATATACATGGATGCATGGGAGACTAACAATATATTTGGCTGTGTAAATAATGAATTGCAGGGAGAAAAGGGGTCTTGGATATGGAAGCATTGTAAGCCCATAAGGAAGACCAATTACCTGCTAAGCCAAACCGTTATGGGAAGGAAAGTCCCATAACTATGAATCTGGTTCCTGTGTAGAACAAATATGAAATTTGGAAGTCTGCAGGTGATAGATTTACGAGAAAATTTTTGAATTAAAATTTATGATGATGTCTCATGAATTTCTGTATGCCTGTGATACGAGTGAGAAGAAAAGATCTGTCCAAAAAGGACAAATGATGAAAAATGGCTACTATTGAGCCATGAGAACCCCGTGGTAAGCCATGATCACCTAGAATATATTGTGTTGAGATAACACAAGCCAGAGGGATGCCTCAGTAGAGAAAGTCCAAGGGACGCCTCCACTATAAGGCTCAATAAAGTCTGTGGAATTCTTCATGTGCAAGAAAACCTTGGCAAGGCAAGATGGATCACCCGAGGGATTGTGTAGCAGTGAAGGGGATTCTTGAGCCTGGGCCTAGATGATGAGTGACCACAAGGAAGAGGATACCATAATAGTTCTTGTAAACTATTGGGATCATGCACATGATGGGTGTTTCTTCCTATGCAAGAAAAACTTGGCAAGGAAAGATGGATCACCTGAGGGACTGTATAGCAGTGAAGGGGATGCATGAGCGTGGGCCTGGAGGGTGAGTGACCGTAAGGAAGAGGAGATGTTGATAGTTCTTGTAGACTAATGGGATCATACACACAATGGGTATGTCAAGGAAAAACAATGAGCCTGGATAACAAGACAACCATGTGGATACAAATCCATAAACTGCACTGATAATTATTGTGCTAAGATTAGAAAATTGTTCCTAGAAATTTTTATACAATGTTATCACATGAGACTATGATTAATGTGCTTGTTGTCCAAGAATTACTAAAAGAAGGTGACAAAGATTAAGGGTCTGAAAAAGGACCTGACCGAGAAAGAAGGATCAAGATTTCTGAAATAGCTAAATGAGAAAGGCATGAAAGATGTTTTTGAGAAAGAACATCG
>JASDQU010687763.1:27780-39148 GCA_032191745.1 Picea mariana
AGGTTGAAAACCTTCCTAAAGAAGGATGGTAAGATACATACACACGGACAACCAGAGAGGAGACACCAGACGAGAGCGTAAGCTCGTAAGGGAGATGTGCACAGCTCTTCAGCGAATGATGAACAAAAGGCCGCGAGCTTGATGTTGAGTGAGAATCTGATAAACCTCACCCAGGGCCATAACAGAGAAAGAAATCTCTGAAAGTTTTAGAGAAAAAAACTCGAGCAGAAGTTGAAATAGAGAAAGAACCCTTGAGAATTGCGAGAGTTCCCTGGTGATATCATGGCTTGGCATGGGGGTGGCCAAATTGCTAAGAATGAATGCCTCAGAGCCTATGGTCGAGTGGAAGGACAAACACCCACAGTCAGTTAGTTGGCTACCACCTGTAATAGATAAGTAATCACATATCTCATGTATTTAAGTGGTACTACGAATTAAAGTTAGATATATTGTAAATGACCCATAGATGTGCATGTTTTCTTAATGGTTATACTGTATCTCTTTAATCTTGTTTAAATTATGTATTTAAGTAAGTATTGAATTGCCTGTTTTTTACTCGTAAATGCTTGCGTCCTGTGGTGGCTTAAGCTAGAGTCACGAACTGTGAGTTTGTCGACCTTGGGCACCGTCTCATGTATGCATGTCGACCCTCCTAATCATTCTGAGTCCCTTGGAGGATGGAGTCTGTTAATCTTAGGAGAGGTGGTGCAGATATGCACAGGCTCTCTGTGAGGCAAGCAGAGACCGAGATGTGCATGTTTTCTTAATGGTTATACTGTATCTCTTTAATCTTGTTTAAATTATGTATTTAAGTAAGTATCGAATTGCCTGTTTTTTACTCGTAAATGCTTGCGTCCTGTGGTGGCTTAAGCTAGAGTCATGAACTGTGAGTTCGTCGACCTTGGGCACCATCTCATGTATGCATGTCGACCCTCCTAATCATTCCGAGTCCCTTGGAGGATGGAGTCTGTTAATATCACAAGAGGTGGTGCAGATATGCACAGGCTCTCTGTGAGGCAAGCAGAGACCGAGAACCACTCAGGTTCTAGACTTGATGAAGGAGTGCAAGGGGTGTGCAAAAGACCCTTATAAGTGTTAAGTTCAAGAGAAAGAGCGCAAAGCTCTTAATCCTTTCAGAGATAACAAATCTCATGAAGAATAGCGAGGCTAAAGTATTGAAAGGGAAGGTTCCCTTGTTTGGAAGACGAACGAACGAGATCTATTCAGGAAGAGCCAAGGTCTTCCGTGACTGTTGGGTACGGAAAAGATCTCAGGAGTTAACCCCTTGAGTCCTTCAGACTTCGCGAGTTCGACGAATTGAGTGAGTTCGTAGTGAGGGAGGTAGAAATCCCCGAAGACCCAAAGTCCTGAAGTAAACCAGGACCGTCGATCTGGAAGGATGCATGGCGCTTGATCTAGAACTCCGGGTACAGAGTAATTCGGTATGAAAGGTTGTGTGAGCGTCTAGGACTCCCAAACACCGAAGTCCTGAAGTGAATCTGAACCGTCGAAATCCCAAAGGACACGTGGTGTCGGATTGTGAAATTAGGAGAATTTCCATTCCGGGGGAATTCGTGCGGTGGTTGTCTTGGTGCCTGTTTTTTTGGCGTCGGGTCGCAGCTCATGGTCATATGCAAGTATAAGGGGAATGGAAGAACTCGAAGGAATTAGAAGAGGATATCTTCCAGTTCTGAGTTTGGTTTGGAGCATGGAGGCCATGGCTGGGGAGCCCTGGAAGAGAAGAATGGAGTAGAAGCCCCGAATGAGGACATCGATTCTCTTAAGAAGCGCAAAAGTTTTACGCCCCGCCATGGGTGTGTTACATCACCTCATGTTGGAATGTCCATACTACAAGGAGGTATGGAGAGAGGAGGAAATTTTAATAGGGATTGGGAATTTCTAGGAAGGCGGAAGTCTCAAAGAGGCCTTAGAAACCTAATGCAATAGGAAGGAGACTTCTAGGATCACAAAACTACCTCTCAACATAGCTTGGGGAGTATTGATCCAAAAATGAAGGTATTACTGATAAATTGCAAGTTAGTTTAGTGTACTTTTTGCATCGGATCATTAAGAATGCGAAATACGTAAACTTGTTATCTTGTTTGCGGAATATCAAATGTGAATTTTACTTGATGCTTATTAATGAATAAAGAGATCAGCCATTAATATTCATGCTGCAAATGAAGAGAATAGAACAGAAAAACAGAAAGATAAATAGAGACAAGAGGTTGATAATGGAGTTCACCAATCGTTGGTTACGTCTCTGGGCCCGCTTCCAAGTGGAGGACCTCTTTATTGCTCTTTAAAATGCACAAAGTTCTCTTACAATGATCTTTGCTGTTACATTACATGCTTCATGTCTTCTGTGCAAGACCTCCTTTCTCATATTCATGAATGCACCATCAAACTCTTCTCAAAAACATGGTAAAATTGCCTCTCAAATCATGAGAAAAGGCCAAAATTTACAAACTGCTCCTTCAAAACCCTGCATCAAAAGTCTCCTCCAAGCTTCAAAAATCTTGGTTCTTATAGTTTTCAAGGCTTAGATGAGGAATCCCAACTTCCCTCAAGAAATGGCCTCTTTATGGGATCAAATCCCCCTTCAAATGGCCTAAAATCCTCAAAAAATCCATTTTTTGGGCATAATATCAATCAAAAATCACCTCTGTATAGTTAAAAACCCACTTTTATATAAAAATACACAGTAAGCCCCCTTGGGCTGGTGTGCAACCCTTTTATAAGGTCCCATGAGATTCATATGGCCAAGTGCTAGCCCAAAGGGCTAAGCATTGGACCATACTCGGTGCTAGCTCCTAGTTGTGGGGCGCATTTCATGTGATCGGTGGTTATAGATATACCCCCACGTGATTTCATGGGGATAAGCCCTGAACTATATGGTGGAGGGTGCCATAGTTGCGCGCTAGTGGTTACATGGAGGCACCGAGGTCCAAGGGTTAGGCCCTATCCAAATCCCACGCGCATAGTGGAGTGCCTAACATCCTATGTTGTGGTCGCATGCAATGATATAACCATGGGCTGGGGCTTAGCCCCAACCCCCCTTTCCACACCATATAATATATTACATTTTAAATAAAATTTAACTTGTTACATTTAACAAGTAATACATGTGGCGCGTTGGTGTTAGGGCTCTCCTCAAAGTGCTTTGCTTGGTTTGTTGGTCACGGGGTCAAAACCCATGGACTTCAAAAATTTTGAAACTTGCCACAACTGCTAACTGGGTGCCACGTGGCTACCCATGCCTGGGCCACGTGGCACCACCACATTTGACCCAACTTTTCCATGTGTCCAACTCTGATTGCATCTTCCATCCACATATGCCCAGTCAACTGCTGCCACTTGTCACACTGCCATTGGTCCAAGTTTGTATCATGAGGTGTCATTGGTGATGTCATGCTGTCATCATGCTGACGTCAACATTGACTTTTTTCCAGTCCTTTGACTTTTTCGTTATTTGCCAATACGATCAAAATGCGATAACTCTTGCATACGGAGCCCGTTTAAAAAAGTAAATATACTGTCAGAATCAGTGCGACGAGCCGGTCACAATGGAATTGGTTTCATCCAATTCTGAGAACTTTGATTTTTTGAGCATTTTTTGAGCTTGGGGAGCCTCCTGGATCATTCCTCCCCACTTTGGAAGCTTTTGGAACACCAAAAGTCTGCTTTTACTCAGGTAAGAAGTGAGGGTACTGCCTCCCCACTTGTCCGGTATCGTCCATCCTTTCTTCTTTGACAATAATCACCTGACTAATCACAACAAACATGAAAACTGAGATAGCATTGTTTATCAAGGTAATCATTTCATTTATCACACAATCATCTACATTCTTTTTCGCACATTGCAGCCATACACCACTGAACAAAAACAAACTAATCAACAATACTGAGTATGCAAATGAAAATGACAAAACATGCTTCCCCTTTTGAGCAGGAACAATAATCAAATTATGCAGCTGGACCTTATGTTGTACCTCTGGTGACACTTCATGACTGTTTGAAACATATGGAATCATCTCATGTTTAGAATCACTAACTTCATGTTTTGTTACAGACATAAGTGTTAAACTTTTTCTTGCATTTACCATTCTTTTTAACTGCCCTGTAGCTGCAAAGGACCTGTCAGTTTTCATGCGATGAGCATGAACAATGTACTCCTTCCCATCTTTCTTGAAGCAATATTTATTTTCCTCCCTATAGCATATGACTTTCCTATCATAAAGGTATGGGCTTCCCAATACAATTCCACATATGTCCAGTGGCACTATATCAAGCTCTACTTCATCAACATAGTTAGAAGTGATTGCAAACATGATTTTACATTGCTTGGTTACTTGTAAATTATTATCCCCACATATCCATCCCAATGGATATGGTTTAGGATGTGGCTTTGTTTCAAGTCCCAAGTTATTTACAACCTCTTCACTGATTAGATTGGCTTGTGATCCACTATCTACAAGAGTATCAACTTTAACATTATGTGTTATAACCCTTATGTGGAAAAGTTCACTCCTTTTACACTCATCATTTACATCAACTGAACTAGAAGAGCTAGAACTTGCAACATAATTTATACCTCAGATTCCCATAGCTACAACCTGTGTCTCATCACCGGAATCTGATCTAAGATCCACTTGAACTGTCGCAGTTGTGGTCTTCTTCCTTCCTTGATTGGCATACTTCTTTGGCTTCATTTCAGGATGTAAGGTCCAACAATGATCTTCATCATGACCTACCTTCTTGCAATGCTCGGAAGTAGGCTTCTCCTTTCTTGTCATGGTCGTTTTCTTCTCTTTCCTTTTCCCTGCATCCTTTCTTTGCCAAGAATCTGTAGAAACACTATCACCAACATTCCCTTTACTTGATTCAATGTGAATGGCTTGTACACATACTTCATCAAAGTTAGAAGGATTTAGCATAAGAATAGTGTGCTTGAGATAAGAATGTAAACCACCGATATATTTTAGGAGTGTCTCTTGTTTATATAATGGAATACCCAAATTTAAATCTTTCTTACGAAATATCTGAGTATATTCTTGTACACTTTGACCTTTTGATTGCCTTAAACAATGCCAATTCATCATTTCTTGTTGCATGTAAGCTAAAGGGTAAAACTGTTGTTTTAATGCAATAACAAAATCATTCCAGGAAGAGATTGTTTTACCACTTTTCTGAAGATCATCTCTAGTTCTGCTTTCCCACCATATGAGAGTCGTGCCTCCCAATTTGAGACTTGCAAGATGGATCTTTGTTTCATCATCAACAATCCTTTGTATCCTGCAATAGACTTCTAACTGTCTTACCCAATTATCTAGCTTTTCTGCATCTAATTCACCATCATAAGTGGGTAATTGAAACTTTACATCTAACTTTAATAACGACATATAAGAAGAATGATGAGTTTTTTGCTTATCCTTGGAGGAATGTACACTTGCTTCATTATTAGATGATGAGGATGAAGGAGAAGAAGGTTCCAAAGGTCCACCACCTCCAACTCCTCCTTCTGCTCTTACCGAAGATTCACCTTCTTCAACTTTTGGATTCCTTTGCTGACCTCTTTCCTCCTCTACCATGGCTTGCATCAATTTAAAGGCCTCGAAGAAATCATCTTCAGATTTGAAGGGACCCAATTTCTGTGGTGAAGACATCTCTTGCTTATGCGGTCGCCTTTGAATCTCTGTGTCAAGAGCCTCAAGTTGGCCTTCTCCTCACTTGAGTTTTTCTCTCGTGAGCATCCAATGATTGCTATTCCTGTCAAACCTTCACAACCAAATGCTCTGATACCATAAACTTGATCCAAAAATGAAGGTATTACTGATAAATTGCAAGTTAGTTTAGTGTACTTTTTGCATCAGACATTAAGAATGCGAAATACATAAACTTGTTATCTTGTTTGCGGAATATCAAATGTGACTTTTACTTGATGCTTATTAATGAATAAAGAGATCAGACATTAATATTCATGCTGCAAATCAAGAGAATAGAACAATAAAACAAAAAGAGAAATAGAGACAAAAGGTTGATAACCGAGTTCACCAATCGTTGGCTACGTCTCCGGGCCCGCTTCCAAGTGGAGAACCTCTTTATTGCTCTTTAAAATGCTCAAAGTTCTCTTACAATGCTCTTTGCTGTTACATTACATGCTTCATGTATTCTATGCAAGACCTCCTTGCTCAGATTCAAGAATGCACTATCAAACTCTTCTCAAAAACATGGCAAAATTGCCTCTCAAATCATGAGAAAAGACCAAAATTTACAAACTGCTCCTTCAAAAACCTGCATCAAAAGTCTCCTCCAAGCTTCAAAAATCCTGGTTCTTATAGTTTTCAAGGCTCAGATGAGGAATCCCAGCTTCCCTCGAGATCTGGCCTCTTTTTGGGATCAAATCCCCCTTCAAATGGCCTAAAATCCTCAAAAACTCCATTTTCTGGGCACAATATCAGTGAAAAATCACCTCTGTATAGTTAAAAACCCACTTTTATATAAAAATACACAGTAAGCCCCCTTGGGTTGGCGCGCGCCCCTTTTATAAGGTCCCATGAGCTTCATATGGCCAAGCACTGGCCCATACTCGGCGCTAGCTCCTGGTCGTGGGGCACATTTCATGTGACCGGTGGTTATAGATATACCCCCGCGCGCTTTCATGGGGATAAGCCCCGAACTATATGGTGGAGGGTGCCATAGTTGCGTGCTAGTGGTTGCAAGGAGGCGCCGAGCTCCAAGGGCTAGGCCCTATCCAAATCCCACACGCATAGTGGAGTGCCTAACATCCTATGTTGTGGTGGCATGCAATGATATAACCATGGGTTGGGGCTTAGCCCCAGCCCCCCTTTCCGCACCATATAATATATTACATTTTAAATAAAATTTAACTTCTTACATTTAACAAGTAATACATGTGGCATGTTGGTGTTTAGGGCTCTCCTCAAAGCGCTTTGTTTGGTTTGTTGGTCACGGGTTCAAAACCCATGGACTTCAAAAATTTTGAAACTTGCCACAATTGCTGAATGGGTGCCACGTGGCTGCCCATGCTTGGGCCACGTGGCACCACCACATTTGACCAAACTTTGCTATGTGTCCAAATCTGATTGGATCTGCCATCCACATCTGCCCAATCAACTGCTGCCACTTGTCACACTGCCATTGGTCCAAGTATGCATCATGAGGTGTCGTTGGTGATGTCATGTTGTCGTCATGCTGATGTCAGCATTGACTTTTTTCCAATCCTTTGACTTTTTTGTTGTTTGCCAATACGATCAGAATGCGATAACTCTCGCATACAGAGCTCATTTGAAAAAGTAAATATACTGTCGGAATCAACGCGACAAGCCAGTCGCAATGGAATTGGTTTCATCCAATTCTAAGAAATTTGATTTTTTGAGCATTTTCTGAGCTTGGGGAGCCTCTTGGATCAAGTATGGCTTGCCAAAAATCTAAAGTTGTTTGAAGACAAAGAGACACTCCCCCTCAAATGTGTTGTTCAAGCCATAAACATTTTAATTTCTTATCCACAAGTATAGGAAAAATCCATCCTCCGTAGGCAAGGTGAAGTGGAAATAAATAAGAATATTCCATGAGATTTTGACAATGGTGTTTCATAGGAGAACCGTTCCAAGAGAGATCCAAGACGCATATTATACTTATCTTTAGATCACAATATTTCTTTTAAAGATGGAATTGGTCAAGAAACCAATAACTTATGTGAATGATGGCTTTAAAGTTGGTTTTGAAACTAGCATGAGAGTTGGGTGTAACCCAATTACAAATATTTAGAGACTCAATGTTGGTTATCCAATGGCTGCACAAAGAAATTTCTCTCGATAAGTTTACAATGCGACCCTTGCATGATGGAGTTTTCAATCTACTTACATTGTTCTCATATACATCTATATGTCATGTTACAGAGACGAGAACAATGTTGTAGCCAGGATCTCAAAGGCTCAAGTTGGGATGGACCAAGGAACTTGGATTATTACAGTAATCCAGAATGGACCTACTGCATAATAAAATCATGAACCATGGAACTAACTTTAGTATATTTAGTGTTTTATACTAAATTTTGTATAATTACGGACTTTCACAGATCACTAGATGAATGGTTATCTATATATATATGAAGAGGCTACAAATGTAACTAAACAAAAAAAAATTGGATTTTTTTATTATTATCAAGGATTAGACATAGGAATGCCATGTAAAGGGCTTAACAACACTTATGAATGCCCTGGGCATCCGATTATGTATTTTTGTTGTATAAATAAAAATACAATTTTTTTCTTGGTATATATATTCTCAATTATAAGTTGATGTTCACTGCTTTATTTGCTTGGGTGTGATTCATATGTTAGTATTTTCATATTAAAACCATTATAATATTAAGATATAAAGAAACTATTAATATTGGAAAGAAAGAGAGACGAGGTATGATCAACACTACAATATCTTGAGATAAAGGCATGAATGTTATTTGAAATCAACTTCTAATCGATATGAAAAGATAGGAAAGTTCGAAAGTGCATAGGTAAAAGAAAAGCTAAAGAAGACAGATTGAGATTAGTCACTATGTAATCTATTTGCTATTTATTATATACATCATGTTACATTCTTACTAGTCACCTTCTTCATCACTGAACATTGTTACTTTATTATCAGTTACCTTAATCCTCAAGTAACTTTTGTAGTGGTCTTATTGATAGTACTTTCTAGATTATAGATAATACTTAGTGAATTTCAGAGGATCAAATTCATTTAAAACATACACATACACATAATGATAATCATCTAAAGTTTTGAGATTGTCACTTGTGACTAGAACTAGCCTAGCTCCATCTTAATTTCACATCTATGAAGTGCTAAGATAAATCAAATCCCTCAAAGTGCAAAAATTTCCTCAAGTTTTCCATTCTGAAAAAAGTTTTCACCTTAAAAGATTTGATCCCTCTTGAAACTTGATAATTCCAAACTTATGATATTAATAATTAATATAAAATTTCCAAACAACTTCACATTTATTTTATTTCCAAAAAGATGATAAATATTTTTTTTATCTAATAAAAAGATAATGAATAATATACCGAGAAAGACATCTAAGGGCATAAAATGTCCACTGTAAAGAAGCATGGAGTTAGCTCCAAAAGTCCATATAATGAAGTATGGAATTAGCTCCAAAGAAAGCATTAAGGAACTAGTTAGTTAAAAGGGGTTGTAACGAAGTCTATACCATATTAAGCTTTTCACCATTGAAAATACTCAAGGAGCGTTATTCTTTTGGAATGAGAGCCGTATCCCCTAAGGAATCACAAAGAAAGTCTTCGTTAGAAAGTGTCACTTCATTATACATTATAAATTTATATAATATATAATGTAATTTATAATATATAATGAATTCTAAACATTATACATTGTGTATTTGTTTTTGGTAATCATCATTAGAATTTAGTTATATGAATTTTAGTTAAATTGTGATTTTTAATTGTTAAATTTGTATTTTTGAATATATAAATAGATTTAATTTTTTTTAAATTTTTTATTGTACGTGCAATCTTAATAATTGATATTTGTGATTTCAACAATTTTTTTAAATTTTTAATTAGATTTTGGGCAAAATTGATTGGAAAAATATAACTTGGAAAGATCCAAATCTTAGCATGTTTAGACTAAGCTAATTTATTAGAAATTGACATATCATACTCTTTCAATTTTTGTTCTTCCTCTTGTCTGTTTGGTTTTAACTATGCATTTAATCATAACTATGTGTTAATGAGTATTTATATATGTATAAAAGTGGGGGTTGGGGGAATTAATGGAAAAACTTATTTAAGTTTTTCTATATATACATGAATTGGGTGGTAGCAGGAGAATTATTGAAAAAAAAAAAACTTTTTTAAGTATTTCTCATTAACACGTTAACTCCCACCTCACCCCCAACTCCCTGCACCCACACCTCCAAAGTGGGAAGATTTAATGGAAATAACTTATTTAATCGGGTCGGGGAAGTTAAGTTTTAACATATGGATGATTTGGGTGGTAGTGGGAAGAGTTAATGGAAAAAAAGTTTTTTCCAATTAACACCTTAACTCCCTTCACCCCATCTTAACTTCAAAGTGAAAAGATTTAATGGAAATAACTTATTTAGTCGAGTTGGGGAAGTTAATCTTTAACATATATATATGATTTGGGTGGTAGTGGGGAAAGTTAATGAAAAAAAAGTTTTTTCCAATTAACACCTTAACTCCCTTCACCCCATCTTAACTCCCTCCACCCACACCTTCAACAAGGAAAAAGTTAGTGGAAACAACTTATTTAATTGGGGTGGGGAAAGTTAATGGAAAAAACTTAAACAATTGTTTCCTATTAACTCCCCCTAGGTCCTCCCAAAAACTATGCATGAGGGTAGGGGGATTTAATGGGAAAAACTTATGCATAGGGTGGGAAAGTCAATGGGAAAAACTTAAAACTCCACATTTTATGAACAAAAAATCGTATTTAATTTTTTTTAATTAACTTTCCCTACCCTCATCATAATTTTTTCACATTAATTCCCCACATCTACATCTTTAAGATTTAATGAGTTTTTTTTATTAAAAATTTCCACCAAAACCCTCATAAATTTTTCCCATTAATTTAGCTACCTACACCCTAAGAATTAGAATTAATAAAAAAACTTATTTAAATTTTCCTTTTAACTCAACTCCAACAACCCCACTCCTATTCTCATAAATTTATTTTTCTATTTTTATTATCTAAGAAGTAATAGTGGTAAATAAATGCAGTGTATTACTTCTCACAATATTATATGGGTTTCCATTAACATAATAAGAAGGTTGACATAGACCCTTTGCTGTAGTAAATAGGAAAGAAGGTTGATATAGACGCTTTGTTGTAGTAAATAGGAAAATATAACATTTGGTAAGTAGAATATTAATTTTGTTAAAAAAGTTGGTATAAAGATTTTTTATAAGTATAATTAGCAAGTTCGTATAATTGCTCCCTAACAAATATTTTACTTATCAAATTTGACCAATAATAAATAAAAAACAATATAATTTTACAATTATCAATATCATTATGTAACTATGATACACGTGATAAATGTTTTAGTATAGAGTTACAAGTGGGATAACAAATTAAAAGATGAGTAGAAAACCTTCCACATAGTAAGTTTGTTACATTGACTAATCATTGTTAAAAACCTTCACAAAATGTTAATTTAAAATATGCATATGATGGCGATGGATTGAGAGATTATTAAAATTATAATTTTAAATTGTTGTGGGGAAATTATATCATTATTCTAGTACTTTGTTATGTCATTATCATTATATTGTACTTGGAACTTTGTGGAGAGAAT
>JASDQU010687764.1:10814-33244 GCA_032191745.1 Picea mariana
CATATACAATGTTTATACAAATTCATGATCTTAAGCTCTTTCAATAGCATTCAAAGAACCTTCGTGCATTTACAACTCCTGTCCCCATTTGTCAGCATTTACAACTCATGTCCGTACATTTAAATCTGGTATTTACAACTCCTGTCAGCACATTTAAATCTACCTGACACAATTGAAGATGCAATCAAATCTCATCCTGGTAGCAGCTAAGAAGTGTAACTACTACACGCAATCAAGAAGTCGATTTATTAAGTCGGTCATTTGATCTTCTCCATTTTTCTATATAAAGACTCTTGAATTGACAATTTCCATTTTCATTATCAAACCTTTACTCTGTCTACATTCTTCTTGATCTGTTTGATAGATTTGAAGATCAGTTTGATAGCTCTGAAGATAAGTTCCGCTCAGTTTCATTTGTTCCTTTGCAAACCTGCCTAAGTATATCAGGTAGAACAATGAATTTTACATATATAAAATTGTAATCTTATTTTCTTTCATGGCATATTTCATTTATATATATGTGTACAGTTTAATCTTATTTTCCTTTTCAGCATTTAAAGATTCTGAAAAATGGCTTTTCATAGAAAAATAGGAAAAAAAATCCGAACGAAACTGCAATGAAAATATTTTATTAATTATCATGAACTGACTACATGAATAATCTATTAATTATCACGAAATAACTACATGAACTTGCTCACTTAGTAATATAGTCTATATTAATTAATTATCCTAATGATGCACAAACAATTAGTTAATTTGGTGATAAATCATACCATAGTTGATTGTGTCCATACTTTAAGTTGTCCCACCCATTGTGAAATTCCTGAAATGCATGATCATCATCATCTCGAAGAGATCCGAAATCATGTGCTTCTTTTGTAGAGGCTTCACACATTCAAATTCAAAATATATCTTTTCTGAAACTGTTTTTTTAAGAATAAACAAATGCAAAAGAGAGCAAATACACATACCTGCAACAAGTTTAGGATATCAGTCGAGAAACTAAGTCGTAATGGCTTCTGCATTGAGTGAAACTCTTCTCTCATAATATCTCTCACTAATTCCATGCCTTGCTTTTGCATTCTATTTATATGACTCCAATGTGGTAATGATTCAGCTAATGGTAAGCTCAGTCTCATAAATGCTAGGGTTTCGAGGATTGTCCACCGAAATATACGAGCCAAGAGAGTAATTTCATGAATGAGAGCCAACAGCTTCACGAGTCAGTGGTGTACTCCATGAGATTTTATCTCATGGTTTAATTGCAGTATTTATAGCATGGCCTTGTGCTTGGAGACTCAGAGACATGAAAGTGCAAGAAAATCTCTCATGGGTAGAAATAGAAATATAATTAGAATTCCACAGCTGAGAAAATAGGTTGTTGGTGACCGAGACCTGATCAATTGAAAATTGATTCTAATTATGTGTGTGTTCATGTCTTAAAGCCAATACATCCGGAATACAAAACTAATTTTCTACAGTGGGCACTTCATGATTAAATGCATTCGGTGGTTGGTACCTTGTTGGCATGACCTCCAATGGTTGGGCAGACGATTCAGAGAACGATGTGATTGACAAATTCATGGTATTGGTACGATTAGATGCAGAGATAGATTTATTATTGTTGTTGGAGGCGAATAGGCATTTCAAATTCTTTTTTATGCAGGAGTTCCAGGAAAACGGTTTGCAATCCGAGACCACCTACGCGGCCATGTCACCTCAAGTGAAAGGGAACACCGATAGCTATAGAAATTCTATTATATGAATTTCAGTGAAAAGTGGAAGTCAAAGGCGTGGGGTTGGTCGTAGCTGATGAAGACTGAGAGAGCATAGGAGCGTAGGTCCATATTCATATCATGCTAACTATCCATTTGGACGTCATGGTTCATGTAGTTAGCAACGTGTTAATTGAGTGTTTTTGTAGTGAAGACATATATGAAGATGTATATGCAATTTTTGTTGCATGTTAGATGCTTTCACAATACACCTCACACCTCCTCACATAGTTTTAAATTAGAGACCTTACATATAACTCCCTCACCCATGACTAAAAAAATATTTTTTATATATTAAATTTATTTGTATACTTTATGTTTCATCGTATCTTATTTTAGGCATTTCCATGGTTCGGGTTTTTGGGATTTTTGAATTTATATGTTTGTTTATGCAATTATTTCACTAAAACTATGTTAAGAATTTGAATATAGGTGGATGGAATATGTATGCATAAGCTCCCAAGTCTTATTAAGCTATGTTGCATGGACCTTGTCTTGAATTTCAGCAAGCCAAACAGACTTTTAAGAGAAATGTACAAAAAATATGGAAATTATGTATAAATCACGAGGAAGTCATAGGATTTCATGCTATACATGGTCGAAAGTTTAAGTTTTCAAATTTTCATGAATCCAAAAATAAGAGAAATTTGAATTACTTCAAGGCCATTATCTTGGCCAACGCAGATGTCCTAAGCTAACTGTAAGAACATGGGTTCCTTAAATATGTAGTTAAATTCGAGCTTTGAGCTTCCCAACTCTGATTCTTTATGTTAAATATTTAATATTAATCATTATATATAATTTCCACATTCAATATGACAGCACCCGACCATGCTAAAATATGTTAGAATTGACATCCTAAATGATGTAGGACGCAAATATGTCAAAAAATACATCTAACCTTGCTCATGATCTGCCTTGTGGAAGGCTCTAAACAAGTTAAAACTATGCTCTATATCAATAAATAGTCTCGTGGTGAGTTGGCCTTGGGAGAATACAGGAGAATTTCCTCCCAAATAGAGCATAGAATATAACTTGTATATAGATGAGACCAATACTAGTAGAATGATGATCTTGCGATAATATATGCCTCAAGCCCTTAGTATCAATGAACATGAATAATACCAATGGCTACATAACTCACATGATCCATTTTCCATGTGTCACCTTCAAGTGTGAATATAAGTATGCATGTGTTCACCATGACTCATTCTTAGATCATCCTTCCATCATTTTTTCTTACAATAATTCTTCTTATGCTTATTTTGGGTTACTTGTATGCATGCTTTCATGAAACATGCTCACCTTCAAGTTTTCTTTAGCTGTCTTCAAACTTTTCACAATCACCTTCAGTATTTTCATGAACATGAATGTGGGATAAATTTTATACCCGAATTTAATAAATTTGCATCTCCTTGGTGAACCAAAGTCATGGTTGAGTTGACCATCAAATATTGCATTGATCTCGGATTTTGAGTTTTTCTTACCTTCATATTTTTATGTTCATGATTGACCATCTGTAGGTATATCCTTCTTTCATTCCTAGCTTGGTTGCATGTTTCATATTTAGTAGACTTCTTTTATGAAAAACATTTTAATTTTTTCACTCATCATGAGGTTGCTTGCTCATCTGTTGAAGAAGCCTCTTGATTGTTGAGCTATTTTCTATAGATATACATATGTAAAATGAACATACAAGTGGATTTTTAATCTCATAGGAGGTGAAGGGGAATCCTACCTTTACCCATATCCAACAAATACTTCACTTTATAAAATTGAACATGTATTTTTTAAGTTTTGGAAAATGACATAAAATTGAGTTTAATTATATTCTTTAGTATGATCTAAAAACGAATCCAATTATTTTAATTCTTCTTTATGTATAAGGAAACATGTTGTTTAACTATCACAACAAATTTTTCCATTGAATATTTTAAGATATGAAGTGAACTAAAGTAAATGAGTGAGTATAACTTTTTAAAAAGAAAAAATTTAAGGTATAATATTTATAACCATGTTATTAAATTCCATTTTATTTTATTTAAAATGATCATGTGTAAAAATTAAACTATGTATATTAAATTTTGTATTCTTAAAATATTTAATATTTATAATAGTGTTGTTGTTAAATGAAGAAGTTGAAATATTTTTCAATATTTATTAACTTAATTTAATTGATAAAACTATTTTCTCAATAATAATTTATTTTATGCATTATATATAAGATCCACAATATAATGTGATAAGCTAGATATTTTGATTTTTTTTATATATGGGATCATTGTAATCCCATGTACATATTTATGGATAAATTATAATTTGTTGTATCTTATTTATGTGAAACAATATCCAGTCTCCATCTTTTAACAAAATATACAATCCCAAAGTATTTGTTTATTCCAAACTTTTGACAAGCTTAGTGGTTTACCACCATAGTTTTCACTTGGTTATGATTTAGGGAAACAAATTTTATGCTCTTAAAAGCCTATTTACAAATTTAATTAGATTTACTAATAGTTTAATTTGATATGGGACAGAGGGAAACTTGATGTAGGGTAAACGAGAAAATCAACAATAACACATAGGAAGATGATTTAATTGAGGAAGGTGAAAAGTTAAGATATACCAAACATGCATATTTATTTAGGCAATGAACTCTACTAATTATAGAAAGGTTAAGAGGGGGAGAATATATGTATTTATTGAGACATTGAGATCCACTTAAAAACTTTTTAATGTCGATCATGAAACATTAAACAATCTTTTATCCTTTTTATGTATATCATGAAATATATTTTGATAGATTTACATTTAAAAGTTACTTGCTCTTATCATTTACATGTTTCATTCACTAGCATAAAAAAACTATATTTTATTCTATATGCTTTTATCTTCCTCACAATGTTAAATATACTTTATAGAAATTCAAATATCATTTTATCGTCCTTTGTTTTATTATATCAAATGTTGATATGCTAAAATTTCTTACATTAAGTTTACATATGTTTAATCTATACATTCATATTATTGTTCAAATTTTTCAATATTCACAAAATCAACATGGAACATAAATACTCATTATTTTATTCTCCTTTATTAGAGTGATGGAAACATTATAGAGTAGCATTTGACACTGCTACTCAAACTCGGAATTTAATGGGTGATAAATGTTATCTTATGTCAGGAGTAAGGGCTTTGTTGACCTATGAATCTCCCCTTACAAATCCTAAGTTGGATGGTAGATTGATAATGGACATTTCCTTGACCCCAATTAACAAGGGACCCACCATCAACCATATGCATTATCATCCATTTTAGGTTATATATTTTAATATGAATTAGGTCACATTGAATATTTATAAACATTACCAACACTATTAGGTTATTTTTGTTATTTTAGGAAATCTATGAATATTTTTTCCACTTCATCTCAACTTCACTCCATCATATTTCTATTTACACATTAATTCTTTCCAGTTTTCTATTTACACATTAAACATATTTTTATATCAATTATTTTCCATATTCTTTATTGTTTTCCTTGAACTTGTTTATATTCTTTTGAAACTGTGGAATGTAATAACATTTTTTTTGCATTTCCAAGAAAAAACTAAATATGATGTTTGCATTCTCTTGAGTATTTTAGATAGACACCTTCTCATTGCAAAATCACCAACATACATAGCAATGGCGAATGCACTAGCACGACATACACTTTTCATTCAACATTTTTTTGATGACCTCCAACAACATAGAATACAATTTCAAATCCGCGTTATTCATCCTGGTAGGGGGAACCTTTCAAGACCAGAGCTGAAAGAAGAACTTGCTAAAAAAATTAGTATTTATGATACACAAACAATATTTATCTCTTCTTTTCATACAACCGACTCATTCTCTAAAGGGTTTGGAATAATATATGATAGTGTGAAAGACACATTTCAACATAAACCAAAACATTGATTAGCTCAAAATGGTCTAAAAGCTCATGTTGATAGGTCTACTAAAGCAAGTACAAGTAGAGAGAAAAACATTCATGTTATTAAAAGCATACCAACAAAAACCCATTAAAGGGATAGTTGAAGGCGATGAAAGGTCTATGTTAAAGCTCATGTTGAGAGATCTAGAAAAAAAAATCAACGCATAGTTGAAGGCAATGACTATTTCTAAATTCTGAACATAACTATATTTTATTACTTCACTTTGTTTTTATATAACATGATATTCCTACTTGTAAGCATGTCTACATCCCTCATATACATATTTTAAATTTTATGTGAATAATAATAAGGAAAATCATTTTTATGTAGATTGTATGTGAACAACATTTTAAAAAAATACTAGAAAAAAACATTTTTTATTCCTTCTTAAATGTCCTTCCTTATATAATAACATATATTGACATTTTTAGGTTTTACATTTCCTCTCCTACTATGTCATGCTTTTATTTTCCTATCATCTCATGTTTATTCCTTCTTAATCGCTACAAAAGTACATACATTTTTTTTTCAAATAATTACAACCATACATCAACAAATATGTTGATACTTCAACACATATTTTTTTCCTCTACTTGCATATGTATTCTCCTTTAATTCCATTTGTATCCATTATATTTTACTTACTACATTCATTTATTGTTTTTTTCCTATGTGGTATTTCAATTCCCTTGTACTTCCACTTTTAAAAAACAATATCAAAGGTATGGCATCTGCTTTGACAACAAACTCACTTACAAGGATTGCAAATGGAGAGATTATTTCCAGACCTATTATACAAATTGTGGAATTCAAATTAACATTAGAAGACCGTTACTTAGTATTCCTATATGATGGAACCAATAAATTGCATAGTTTATTTTCCTCAACACTTGGTCATTATTTCATGTCATCTCAAATAAAAACAGGGTCCTTGGTTGAACTATATGACTTCACTTGTAGATCTATCCAAGTTAACAAGTATGTCTTCACTTTACCTTCTTCACATGGCTCAAGGTTAGTTATAGTTTATACAATTATTATCTTGATTTTCCCTCTACACATTACTTTAAGTTTTACATGCATCACACACACCAACCACATTTTACATTCCCAGCTATGTTACCAATAATGCAAGTGCTAATTTTACATTGTTTTTACTCTTTCTGCAGGATTCTGATAGTGCATGAAATCCAAGTGCATAYTTTTCAAGMARACAWTGTTGGTGCACCAACATTGATAGAAGATGTAATTTCTTCTACAAAACGACCATTAGAACCTCCTAATACACCCCCCAAAATTACACCTATTGCAACTTTCCATGCATCCCTAAAGAACTGGACTCTAAAAGTCAGAGTACTTTCAAAAGCTGATCTACACACATTCACCAATGCTAAGGGACTTGGCCATGTATTTAGCTTCGATGTTATTGATGAAAAAAATGGTGAAATCCGCATTACCTGCTTCAACATCCAAGCGGCAAATTTCCATCCTTTCATAGACATTGGCAAAATTTACATCATCTCAAAAGGGTACATCAAGCTTGCAAAAAAGGAATTCAATCATTTAAAAAATGATTGGGAAATAACTCTAGATATTGCCTTGACTATTGAAGTTTGTTTAAAGGATGATCATTCAATATCAAACCACAACTTTTTGTTCACTCCTTTTAATTTGGTACAAACTTTGGTCAACAAATATATAGTTGATATTATTGAAATTGTTATCTCTATTAGCCCTTTAACAACCATCATGAAAAAGAATCGAATAGAGACACATAAGAGAAACCTCCAACTAAAAGACATGTCAGGGTATAGTATAGAGGTCACATTATGGGGAGTCTTTTGCAACAAACATAATCTACACCAATATTCTATCTCAAATACCTTTCCAATAATCGCTATGAAAGCAGTAAAAGTAACTAACTTTGATAGGATATAAATTGCTACAACCTTCACATCCCAACTTTCCATCAATCCTACTCTCAAAGAAGCCCAAGATTTGAGAGATTGGTTTGATAACCCTTTAATAGATCTAACTTTTCACTCCTTATCTACACATGGAGCTTCAGGAAGCCACCCTTTTATTAAAAAACACTTGGTTGACATAGAAAATCAGGGAATTGGTAAAGGTCCAAACCCTACATTCATTTTGGTTGAGGCAACTATTGCTTCTTTAAATACAGGCAGTTGTTGGTATGTTTCATTCCCACTTACATTCAAAGATCAAAAGTGTAAAACAAAACTCACACCTATTGAAGATGGTGTCTGGAACTGCCAAAGGTGCAATCAACATGTTTTTTAATGTTAGTACAGGTGCATTTTCCAGTTCAGCATTGAAGACCAAACAAGCAAGATCAATGTTACAACATTTCAAGAAGTCACCGAACAACTTCTAGGTGTTTCTGTAGAGAAGTTATATGAATATGAATATGAGGGAAATACCAAAAAAATCACTAACATATTTGGAAAGTTGTTCTTTCATATCTACTTGTTCAAACTTGCAGTGCGTGAAGAAACATTTTCCAATAAAAAACAAATCAAAAACATCGTGATTGCATGTGATAAAATTGATCTCATATCAAAGCCAAAAGAGGACATCCCGGTCCCTTAATTGTTGGATAAATAGTGCTTCCAAAGTGTTATGGTTGTTTTTTTCAAACATCAACTTGTAATTTCCCTGCTTTTGCGCATATACATATTTATATAAACTTTTTTTGTTTTGGAGTCTTTTTTATATTCGTTATAACATCTGTATGGAAGAATATACTTAAAAAAACATGGTATCAAACATACAAAATGTGATATCAAACACTTTGAATTCTAACTACAATTTTTTATATTTTTTCTCTTCTAGGAAATTTCATGTGGCACAAGAATTGCCCCAATGTTTCCAACTACAACAACAAACACCATTGGTGAAGGTATCTCAAGATCATTAGAAAGGCATGTTGTCTTTCAATAATGCATACCATCAAATAATTCACACATAACATATTCACAAATTCAATTTCCCAACAAGACTATATACAATCGTCAGCACTATACACTTCTTGCTACAGAAATAAACAAAAAAAAAAAGAAATAGATGGAACAATTACACTATTAATACNAATAACAATGTCGAATTAAATATGTTGAAAGAATAAAAAAAAAAAAAGAACTTGGATAGACTTAGAGAGACTTCACTTATAAACCAAAACCAACCTTCTGTGGAATTACCAACACATGTTCTACAACTTCAACCCCATACACATGCTTCCCACTCTTTCTGAAAACGTATCAATTCCTTGTCTAACATACATACATGCACTACATGTATGTAATCATATCTTGGCATTCCTACTCGCCCATCTCCGAATGGACACATTTGTACTCGTTGTCATAGAGAAAATAACGAGCATCGTTTCTCCAAATAGAATAATATGGACACCGGTGACCAACCCATAGTTCTGTCAATACTTACACAGGTTGAGGAAATGTTAATTGATGGATTTAGCCCCATCTTGCAATTTAGGCATGCTCGAGGTGGAAAATACAAATATATTGGCCAGACTATTAGTTTCTCGCAACAAATCCTCCACATAGCGACTTTCTTTCCCCATCACATTTCAGAAATTGATATCTTAGTTTTCAAGAGCCATGAAGGAAGGGGGAAATGATATGATTGTTATGTGACAAAATCTCATGTCATCATGCATTGCTCTACAAGATACAACATGACAAATATTACAATGACGTACAAATTGACCAAAACGCGCTTGCCTCACTTCCCACTACGCGCACCAATGTCTCAACTCGACTCCCTTATGTCTCTACAAAAACTTTAACTTCTACAACTGAAGAACCAAATATCTCTTTAGCACACCATGATGTTTTCCAAGATGAACAACCAATGTCTTCCTTTGCCTTTAGATTGCCTAATACACAACGAGAACTGGAAAAAATAAGAGCATTTGTTAACACTACAAATAACTTTTCACCAAATACAATTGAATGGCCAACAATTGGCCTATCACCAATCAATGAGCACAACATGGAGGGTCTATTCGACATGGCCTTTCCTTTTCTTTTCCCCACTGGATATGCCCTTCTTCACCAACCACGCATTAAAAACATACCACTTGATACTTATGCATTACACTTAATGAGATACCATGACAATAGGTTTGGCAGTCATCCTCGTTTCAGATACTACCTCTAAAATTTGATTATGCGCCATCGAAGTCAATCAACACCTACATTTTTTTTCAAACAAATCCAAAATCATAACACACCCACAAAAATTCAAGAATTGTGTGCGCATCTCAAAGAACTCCCTGCAGACAAACTCCCAGAATAGGTCATGCACTTCGGAGAACATATACGTGGCACTAGAGCATTATGGACAATGGGAAGGACCGAGCTAACACACATGATCACACAGCTTCAATGACCAACCTTGTTTTTCACTCTCAGTGCAGCAGACACAAAATGGTCAGACTTGCACGCAGTTATGCAAAAGGATATACCTCTTGACCCAATGCTTCACCAATGTTGTCATACAAACAACATCATTGATCACCCCCACACTGTAGTTGCTTACATGCACAAAAGGTTTTCAATATTCCATGAGGAGATACTACAAAAAAATGCACGCAATTGACTATTGGTATAGGTACACAATGTATACTACTTGAAATTACCTCTACCGAACCTATACATTTATATGCACTTTACTAATCATTTCATATCCCTTTTGTAGGTATGAATGTCAACATCATGGCTCTGCACATATACATGGATTTTTTTGGGTTGTTGATGCTCCAAACATGGAAATATTACATTGGGAAGACCCACATCAAATCTATGCCGCAAAGAGTTTCTTTGATAACTATGTTACAACCTGGAATCCTAGAAAACACCATGACACACACATGGCTATGCATCAATCCATTGAAGATGACCCTTTCTTACTAGATACAAATGAGATATTTGTAACCAACCCACTTGAGGACTATGAACAACTCTTAAATCGAATTCAAAGACATACAAAGTGCAATCAGAAAACATGTATCGATAGAAAAGGAACTACACTCGAATGCAAGTATAAATTCCCTTGGAAGGTACAAATGGAGTCATCACTCTACATTGATGAAATGGATCAAAACACATATCGATTGGAATGCAATGATGAGCACCTCAATATCCATAATTATAACATACTCCAAGTATGGAGTGCAAATGTAGATTGCCAACCAGTCCTCTCTCGCTATGCAGTTCTAAAATACATTGCCAAATATGCTTCCAAAGCAAAAGGCAGATTAGAGACCTACCACCATATGTTGACTAGAATTTCATCTACGTCAAATATAGATGACCCTGCTTCAACTACTTATTGCTGCTTGCACTCAGAAACAATTGTAGACCGTGATATATGTGCTCAAGAAACTTGCCATATGCTCCAAAAGTTGCCCCTTGTCACATGTAGCCGCACCTTCACCAAACTCAATGTTGGTCGACAAATATTTTGTCGAATCTCCTATGATTTTCCTAACTTATTATCTGGATCCACTTTCATTGATGCATATTTAATATGTCATGTTTTTCTTGACCAAATATGTTTGGCCACAAAAAATGACAAGTGGAAAGAAAGAAACATCACCGCAATTGTCCATGTATGGCCACTTTTCACTACCATTCCAAACTAAGATTCTAATAACTTTGTTGAGTTCTGCAGGAGTGAGTTTCTTTTATACAAACCCTTTCGTTCCTTCTCTGAAGATATAGGCCTTTCAAATGAAGACATTGTGTCTACCTAGGATACCATAAGAGATCACTACCATATCTCGCATGTTGATCACATCCCAATGCCCACTCCTAATGACCAAACATCTGAAGATGAGCATAGCCATACTAACATACAACCAAACATGGAGATGAATGAATGGCTACCGACAATATCAACTTCAGTTCTCTTCATATGTTGGGACTTCGAGAGATTGACACTTCCCACCCATGGGATCAACCCAAAGTATCACAAGATACATTAGACACTGCACCAAGATTCATCAGCTATCATCGAAGGAATACAACAGTACTACAAGAAATGAATCTGTTATGATCTTCAAGAAGTACATTTTCTACAAATCAACACACTGCATTCGACATCATCATGCGTCACTTACAAGAAAAAGAACCATTAAATATGATCATCCAAGGAACTGCAGATACAAGAAAATCCTATCTTATACACTGCATCAAAGAAACATTGTCTTCTCAAGCACCCTTTAAACATAACCCCCTATTGCTTCTTGCCCCTACTGGAGTTGCATCATTTAACATACATGTGACCACTATACATGTAGGACTTAGGATTCCTATCAAGGACATGAGGCCTTTACATGGTCAGTCTATTGCAATGTTCCAAGAAGAGATGAAACATATTCACTACATTCTAATTGATGAGATGAGCTTCATAGGATATAGACTTTTTGTGCAAATTGAAAGTCGCTTGWGTGAGGCATTTCCAGAAACAAATCACTACTCATTTGGTTTCTGTTCAATAATTCTTATGGGTGACTTGGGTCAATTACCACCAGTAATGTACAAACCTCTTTATGYAGGAGAAACTCCARGCAKRAGCTTATGGACAACCTTTACCACTGTARTCAAGTTGGAAACAATATTCCGTCAACAAGGCCTCTYTATCACCCAGTCCCACTTCTTCCAGTTGTTAGCCAACCTTCACAATRCTACACCAACCATTGATGATTGGAACCTCCTTCAATCTAGGRCTGACAGATTYTTAGCCATTGAAGAACRTCTATTGTTTGATTCTYCAGTCCACCTATTTGCAACAAACATTCTTGTCGACAACCATAACAAGTTCATGCTTCAGTCCTTGAATAAGCCAATCAMACGCAGTGCTGCAGAATTACTYGGTGCTTCAAATGCACAACATCATGATGATGATCAATTGGAAAAACATGTCTTGCTATGTATAGGCCAACGAGTTATGTTATCCTGCAATTTATGGGTCCAAGCAGGATTAGTCAATGGTGCTCTTGGAGTAGTCATGCAAATTGTATATGCACCAGGAACTAACCCTCCACATTTGCCAACATATGTTGTTATGGAATTTGATAAATGCATTGGCCCTCCATGGGACCAAACCCAACCAAAGCATGTACCAATTCCACCCATACAAAGGAATAACAAGAAACAAATCTCTCTTAAAATGGCCTGGGCATTGACTATCCATAAATCGCAAGGCATGGCCTTGACAAGGCCTACCATTGGCATTGGACACATTGAACATCAAGGCTTGACCTTCATGGCAATGTCACGCACTACTACTATAGAATGAATGTGAATAGCACCAGCCTTCTCTTTCGAATGCTATGAAAAAATGAAGGAAGTTGAAAAATGAATGTCACGCACTACTACTATAGAATGAATGTGACTTGGTACATACTTCTATACACGATATGAAAGAGTTTCAAACATTTACTACCGAATACTTATAAATCATACTTTGACCTAAACACTTTGCAACAAATCACTTTTCTACTCATAATTAATATACCATTACAGTGCTACTCATAAAATAATATACTTCTAAAAAAAATAAAAAAACAAAACTATATTATTCTTCTAGGCGTTGCTTTTCCCGTGGTATGCTAATTATTTGAACATGTGATATAATAATACAAAGAGCTAAGGGCACGGCATCTCCTCAAAGCTGATGCTACTTATGGGTTAACAGCCCCCGGCCGGCTCCTCAACAAAATCTGACACGATGTTTTTGCCAAATCCGGCCGTTGTAATGGCAAGAATCTTAAGTAACAATTAAATTTAGATTCGATGCGAATTTTTTTTTAAATCCGACTTGACAAGCTTTCCTCACAGTGACAGAATCTGATGATATAGTAAGTTGAAATTGTAAGTGGTTTTATTGGGTGGGTTTAAAATAGGAATTTTTTTTTAAATAAAGTATCAATTTCAGGGTATTTTTAAAATTTTGATTTCATTTAACTTATTTTTTTTATATAAAAATAAAGTTCAATGGTGAAAATAATTCCAATTTTCGTCCATTTTAAAATATAATTTAAACAATCATTTTTAAATTTGTTTTAAAAATCATAGGTTATTAAATTAATTAAATTCAAAATAAATAAACAAAATATTTAATAGTTGATATAAAAATGGTATATAATTTTTTAGATAGGTTTTTATTATAGTTATTATAATTTTATTAAAATTTTAATAAAAAATTTATAATTTTTATAATTTTTCAAATGTCTTATTTTATTAAAATTCCAATTTAAACAATAAATTAATTATTTTTTCCAAGGTTTGTATTATGGAGAAGATGTTGAGATCGAAAGTATTAGCTTTTCACATAAACATATTTGATCTCTCTACTCTTAATAGATCCGAGTTTAAGATGAATCTATGTTGGTTTAATACATTAATATTGCAATATGATAAAATATCAATATTATATAATATATTAAAATATATTAATATTATAAAATATATTAGTATATTAAAATATTTCATTAATGTTATATATTATTATTTTAATGCTATATATTACATGAACATCTCCCTCATATTTGGGTGTAGAGCTTCTAGCAATAATTATAAATATAATAATTAAAGTGTTAAGTGTTTGTTGTTATAATTAGTCAATTCTGGCTAGTATGGGTTTCATTTAGTAAGAGACTCAAAAATCCAGCCATGTTAAAGGTTGGTGTAGCCAAGGCAGAGTTAAAATGCTGGTTCCACAAGAAAAAAAATGTTATATTATAATTAATAACAAAATTCACTCAATTTATAAAAATAATAAAAATAATATTTATAATAATATATGAAGACCGTAATAATTACTTTACTTAGTATGTAATTTTTTTTTTAATGTATTTAAAAAATATATATTTTAATATATTTAAAAAAAAAATTATAATATTAATATATTAAAAAATATATTAAGATATTAAAAAATGTATATTGGTTTAAATTTGTGCTTTGGATTTTTTCTAACTTCAATTAGTAGACCACTAAAACAATGTAGTGGTTACTCATATAGAAGTAATAATGTATTAAGAAATATATTAATATATATTATAATACTAATATTAATGTCTTAAATTAGTATAGATCTATTTTAAAAGATTTTTATAATGTAAAATTTGAAGAAAGGTTAAAGGTTTCACCTCAAAATTTGATTCTTCGATAAATCTTAAATAATATTAATTTTTTAATACTTTTAAATACACCCCTCAAAACATTAAAATTAAAAATATTTTTATACAAACTCTTATTAAAACCCTCAGAAAAGACCTTAACCTCTTGACATTCCAAATAACATTTTTAAAAATATTTTTTAAGTTAAAAAAATACATATCATTTATATTCTTGAAAAGATTGGTACATTTTGCCAACTTTAGCAGCCCACTAAGTTCAAAGAAAACAACTCTTTCTATTTCGTCTTTCTTTTTCGTCTTGCCATCATACCAAATCATGATTTCATCTTTTTGAAGATCATCAAATTAAAAAATCGAAAGAAATTAAAGATAATAATATATATATATTTTTAAAATTATTAATATAATATGAAATTAGAGAAAATTAAAGGTTTTTTTAATTGTATATGTTTATGTTAATAAGATTTAATTTAAATAATTAAAAAGAATAATTGTTATCTTATTCACTTAAATTTTTAAATTTAATTTTCAGATACAAAATAATACAACACAATTAAACTAGGGAATAAAAAAATGTACTTGCGTGCAAAACTAGATAATACAAAATAATGTAAGTTTTGAGTAAATTCTGGAGTTATTATCAGATTAAGAGTAGATATTGTTTTCACCCTAGACTATGTTATTGTTTTTCCAGAAGCAGAAACTAAATAATCAAATGGAAATATAATAGTATTTTTTTATTTAAAGTGCATGTGTGCGAGACTAGATAATTTTCAAAGTCGATGTGCGAGGATGCTAAATAATAGTGATGTGCGAGAATTTTCAAAGTCGATCTACGAGACTATAAAAGAGGATGCTAAATAATAACATGCAATCACACTTAAAGTTTTTTAAAAATATTTTTAAGATGATACAACTAGGTTAATGATAAATATCATCGAATTTTCAAAGTCGATGTGCAACCATGAAGGAAGAAATTGTATGCGGTAGTGACATTGATACCTGGGGGAGCGGAGCTGAAGCGACAGGAGAAAATTTTCAAAAACTAACAACAATGGCAGACTACAACACATGGAGCCTAATACTGGACTGGTTTTGACTTTATACCCTCTTCCTTCCTATCTGGTTTTTATAACATCATAGTTTTAACCTAGTTTGGTTTTTAACTGTAACTGTTTATTTTTTCTTGGTCACTATGTTTTTCGTTTCCTGTTTTTCTCCTCCCGCCTTCCTTTTACCTCCTCCTTTTGCGACGTAGAGACATAAATGTTACTTATTCGGGAACTGAACCACGCCACCTACTCAAATTTACCGGAGCCTGTCATCTGACTAACTTTTGTAATACTATTAATAGGCCCTAGAACCTAGGTAGCGCTTCCTCCACTTAACCCTTCGTTGATTGAGTATAGGACTACCTCCCCTGCCAAAGAACCTTCGGTGGAGCCCAAGTGGTTGATCACTATAGTCATGCCTAGCCAGGATGAAATCTCACAAGGCATCAATGCTCTTATGAAGGTTACGAATGAGGTCGTTTGGCAGCAGACTAGCCTATTTGATAGTGTTGACTCCCTGGGGAATGGTACCCTAACCTTAAATTATACATCGAGGGATTTGACATCCTATCGGTCTAATATTTCTCTCGTTAAGTCAAGTTTCCCTAACACTTTCTCAGGTATTCTCCCTAGACTATCGGACTATGCACATCCTGCTACAAAGGTTCCCGTTGCATATAGAGCACCTAGTTTACACAGGGAGATGACTCCTCCTACTGCTTAGAAGAGGGAGTTTATTCATGCGGGTCTTTCCGGTAGCCCACGACAACTATGGAAACCAAATAAGGCTTTCAAGAAGATGGTTCTGGGATCATATGTGGGGCTCGAACATGTGACTATATTGGCATTATGTGGTCTTGTTGGCAGGGTATCCTATCGTTATCTCAGCAATGTCTCATTACAGGAATGCGCTGATAGACAGTGGGTTCCCCTGTTAGGTTACGTGCCAGAAATTTTACACCTAACCAAGGGGGATGGTTAGGTTTCATTTGTAAGTCCCTTGAAGACTTGTCTACTCTTTTGCAAAGCAGGTGGGTTATGGGGGGTAGCAGCCTCATGTTAAAGTGTTGGCACATTGCTTTCAACACGGCCACCAAGTACTTCATTTGTGCCATCTTTGGGTGCTTTTACCGAGCTTACCCATCCACCTCTGGAACGAGGGAGAACTCATGGAGATCGGGAAATCCCTTGTCTCTTTTATCTATCTCGATAGTCATAACCTTATAGCCTTGGTTAGAAAGGTTGCGAGGGTCTTAGTCGAAATTGACATACACTGTGGGCTTCCGGAAGTTATATAGATTGACTGGCGGGGTCATAAGACTCTGCAATGACTTGATTACCTAGGCATACCATTCAAATGTAGCATCTGCCATTGCACTAGTCACCTTCGACGGGACTGTAAAAGATGGGTTTCATTGGATGATTCAGAGAACACGGAGCAGCTTGAGAATTTGTATAACAATTCACTTGTTGATACTACAAGCGACTTCAGGGATTTCCTCTTCCCGATGGAGGTCACCAGTCCATATACTCCTTCTGACAGTCTCTCAGGTAAGTTAAGGTCTTTCTTCCCTACTTTTTTTTCCCCTACCTTTTTTTCTACTTTAACATGTTTGGAAAAAGAGAATCTTGACGCTTCTGGGTGGTTAAAATAGAATACTACAAATGAGGGGAGGCCATTGGTGTTGGCTTCGGATTTTGTTGGGCCCGTTGTTGGGGAGTCTTTTCGACATGTGGGTAAGGAGTCCATTACTATAGAACCATTGGACGACAACAACCTAGAAACTGCAAGGAGCCCCGAATCATTAGATGTCATAGGTCTTGTTTATGCATCTTCAACTTCCCCAATGGAACCCTGCCATCCTTGTTCCACCCCCATGTTTCCCTTTAACCCTCGAGGGAACCCTCTTTCACTTCCTGGTTATCGTGAATTGGAGGAAACTGGTTCCTCACTAAATGAGGTGTTAGACTCCATGATTCCTTACCTTTGAGACCCCTCTTCTATTGTCCATCTGCTTGTCTTTTTGGGGAACTCTGTGTATAAAAACATGTCTCTGGATGGGCAAGCCAATATTTCTCGACAAGATGGTGTAGGGAACAGAAAGAAATTTGCTTGGTCTCATGCCCTGGGAATTGAGTACTCCCCAATAAAACCAGAAGTTCTAGAAATAAGTGTTTGACCTCCTCCTACCAACAACCAGTTTCAATTTCTCCATCCACTGATAGTGGGGCACTTAGAACAGTGAAAGCCCTTGCTAGGGAGAAGTAATGATTTATCTCTCCCTAAATATTCGATGGATAGGGGGCTCCCTAAAAAAAACTTGTATTCACCGCCTATTGGGTAAAACATGTCCGAATATTTTATTTTTGCAGGAAACTTTGTTTCCCGAACAAAAAGCTAGATCTTTCATGAGTGGCTTGTGTCCCTCATGGGTCACTTGTGTTGCTAACTCGGTGGGGACCTCGGGAGGTCTTTTGGCTACTTGGGATACAAATAAACTTGATTTGGTACCTTACCTCTCTGTTGATGGAATTTTATTGACAGGGATGTGCATTGTAAGCAAGATAAAGCTTGCTTTATTAAACACCTATGACCCTTGTGTGGAGAGGAAGAAATTATGGAACATTATGGTGGGAAATGGTCTTCTTTCACACAAAAATTTGATCATTGCAGGAGATTTAAATTTTACTGTCTCATCTGGCGAAGTTTGGGGAGGATATTCTCATGAGGGTCCATTGGCAGAGTATTTCAAATAACTTTTTCAGTCCAATCATTTAATTGATGTCCAATTAGATAGAGTAATCCCAACTTGGAGGAATTGGCGAATAGGGACCAACTCGATAACCAAACAACTAAACAGATTTTATGTTTAAGAAGAGATTTTATCTGGAGTTGGATTATATCGCTCCTGGTTGGAATACCCCTTTGTTTCAGATCACACTCTGATTCTCTTACAACTAGAGATCGGCCCAACATACAAACCTTATTTTTTTAAACTAAATTCCCAATGACTTCATGAAAATGATTTCATATCCCTTGTTCATAAGATATGGATAGATCCTCTATACCTATCAGAAGGAGGCAGGCAACACAGAATTATATGGAAGCTAAAGGACCTAAAAAAATAGACAAAGCAATCAATCAGGGTTAAAAATAGAAAAAACATTATGAAGCTGGAGAATTTGGAGTCGAAGATTAAATAATATCTCATGCATCGGGTCGATGGCGATTTTTCTCGGGATATAGAACATAATCTAAGTATTATGGAACATGAAAGAAACACATTACTAAAATAAAAGGAATATTTGTGGAGGCAACACAACAGGGCAATATGGACACAGAGCGGAGACCAAAATACCAAGTTCTTTCATCAATACGTCTGTTATAGGAGAAATCGCAAGCACATATGGGATATTTTAGATTCCAATGGGCTATGTCATACATGTCAGGAGGATATAAAAGTAGAGGGTGTGAAATATTTCGGTAATTTCTTCAAGGCCCAAAAACTTCAAACAACAAGTGAATAAGTCAGATTAGTTGGGATATTCTCCCTTCTAGTAAATGATGAAGAAGAAAGCTCCCTTCTTCATCTATTTAGCATAGAATAATTGAGGGAGGTTTTATCTATGTTTAATAAAGATAAGATTCATGGGCCCGATGGTTGAACAATTTATTTTTTCACTTTCTTTTTTGATCTAGTGGGAGTCGACCTTTTAGAGATTGTTGAGGAATCTAGGATGAAGGGGCAGATTGTTGGCGGCCTCAATTCTAATTTTATTGCCCTTATCACAAAAATAAATAAGCCGACTACCTTCAATCATTTTAGACCTATTTCGATTTGCAATATTTGTTACAAGTTAATTTCAAAAATCATAGCAAATCATTTCAGACCGATCCTAACTAGATCCCTCTCTGCTGAACAACCCGAATTTCTGAAGAGCAGACAAATACATGACGCCATTGGTACTGCACATGAATGCCTTCACAATATTTTAAAAAAAAGTACAAGTCACTTATTCTGAAGTTGGATCTACAAAAAGATTATGATTGTATTGACTGGGATTTGCTAAGGATGATCTTAATTCAAGTGGGTTTTGGGTTACAATTCACCAACTGGATAATGAGTTGTGTCTCTTCTTCATCCTTTGTTGTATTCATAAATGGTGAAGCAACTAATTTCTTCAGGAGAGATCGTAGATTACGACAAAGATACCCTTTATCCCCTTTGTTGTTCATATTGGTATTGGAGGGTCTTAGCTTACTACTTAAAGAAAACAAAGCGACAAGGAATATTGCGGGCATAAGAGTTTCTAGAATGATAAAGACCCTTCATATTTTATTTGTGGATGAAATTTTAATCATGACTAATGCTACTATTAATCAATTGATAGAAATTGATGGAATCATTAAATTTTTCTGCAAAGCATCTGGCTTAAAGGTAAATGCACAAAAGTCAAATGTACTACATGAAGGGTTATCGGAGGCAGATTTGGCTTTGCACAGGACTATTCTCCCATATAATTTTTCAAAGCTAGCGACTGGTTTGAGATATCTGGGGTTTTATTTGACTATTGGGCTACAAAAAAGTGTTGACTGGAATTGGTTGTTGTCTAAGATGGAGAAAAAAATAGACTTCTAGTGTAATAGATGGTTATCATTGGGTGAGCGTTTTATTTTGGTTAAGTCTACTCTTGAAAGTCTACCAATTTACTGGATGTTGTTGGCGACCATCCCTTGCACTATTTTAAACAATATCAAGATTATAATGTTTAATTTACTCTAGAGAGGAAACAAGGATTCTTTTCATTTCCATATGTGCAAATGGGACACTGTAGAAAAACCAAAAAGATATGGAGGTTGGGGGTTCCACAATATTTTTCACTTCAATAAATATTTAGCAACAAACACTCTCTGGAGGGTTTCAATGGGCTATGGTATTTGGCATGAAGTTATAAAAGACAAATATTTACCATCAACCACTATTACAAACTAGCTCAGATCGCCTACTTTCAACATGACAATAGTCTCAAAAATATGGGGCGACCTCTTAAAATCCATTCATCTGATCACTCAGTGGCTTAGTTGGATTCCTGGTTCGGGACACCTTGTGGTTCTTGGTAGAGACAATATCCTGAGATTGGATGATAGATCCATTCTTTCCCCTGAACTTGTTTCCTTTTTAAGACATAATAAAATTTCAGTTCTCTCTCGGGCGAGGAACCTCGCTGAAAACATTGGACCCTCGACCAGCTGGTACAGGTATGGGGACCTTGGACTACCGATATCGCTAGTTGTTGAATGGGAATGCTACCACATGGCTCTCATCAGTGTAGGTGCATCCATTCATGTTGGTGACGATACTTTAATGTGGATGGGAGGTGACCATTCAGGGTACCTCACTATAAAAAATGTTTACATGGATCTTATCTCCACACAAGGTTGCTCAGGTATTGATGGTTGGAGGCATGGCTTACGGAAATGGCATATCCAACTTAAAATAAAATTGTTTATTGGGTTGGAAGAAGAGGGAAAGGTACTTACATGGGATACTCTAAAAAAAAAAAAGCTGGGAAGGCCCTAGTTAGTGTCTATTATTCAAGTGCAAAATTGAAAACATAAACCGTCTCTTCATTAGTTGCAATTTCACTAAATCAATCAGGAAATATTAAACACTTTTTTGATTTTCAAGGGTGCATAGACAGGATCATCATTGTCAGATTGTTTTAAATCCTAGACAAAGGAGAACGCAGATATTACATATCTCCCAATCCTTATCTGTTGTTATATTTGGTTGGAGAGAAACTCTACAAATTTCGAGAATATTTCTCCTTCTGCACTTTTAGTAACTATCAAAATTATTGGCACCCTCAAAAGAAAGCATTTTACTCACAAGCCTTTACATGCTCATGCATGTTCTATTTCTCACCACACGGGAAACACTCTAGCTTGTTTTGATGGTGTCGCTCGGGCTGATGGAAAACAATCTGGAGCGGGGACTATCATAAAAACACACAAGTCTAATGTTTTTAGATGGATGATGAATTATGGTTAGGGCACTAACACTAAAGAAGAACTTATGGGAGTCTAGGAAACATTGAATCTGGCACACGACCTATCTATACAAAGACTCCAGATCCTGGGGGACTCAAAGGTGGTCATAGATTGGCTAGAAAAAAGGCAGATTACAAGCATGTGCAATTGAGGGCTAGAAGATCAAAGTGTTGGATTTAATTAAATTTTTTTAGGAGTTAAGCTTCCAGCATATATATAGGGAACACAACATGGAGGCAAACTTATTATCAAAGAAATCATCTCATCATCTCTGGAACCTGAAGGCAAGATCACTTATTTCAGCTGGTTGAATGGCATGGAGGGTCCCAAAAATCACATCCATCTGGTCTAGCGTTGATTTCACTATTTGGCAAAATATAT
>JASDQU010687764.1:65854-78827 GCA_032191745.1 Picea mariana
CTCAACATCAGGTATAACATAGGGAGCACCAACCAAGTCGTTGAATCCCTCAGTCGACCTCCTATTGTAGCACTAACCATGGTGCTACTCTCCTGAGGACATGAAACTTCAAGACGCCCCCAACTCTACAAGAGAGATCCTGACTTTGCCACTACCTACCATATGTTGGGCACAAATACAATTGTCAATGATTTCCATCTTCGGGATGGGTTGTTGTGTCATCTGGGTCATGTCTGCATCCCATAAAGTGAGTGAGAAAGGATGATTTGGGAATCTTAGTACAGTTGGGTGGCAGGACACTTTGGCATAGAAAATACAGTGGCGGTGTTGCGGAAACATTTCTATTAGATTAAACTTAGACAAGATGTCAAAAATTATATCAAGTCCTGCACGACCTGCTCCATTGCCAAACCAACCATTAAGAAACAAGGCATGTAAACCCCTCTTCTTACTCACAATAGGGCCTGGGAATCCATATCAATGGAATAAATGTTATACCTTCCTTCAACCAAGCAAGGATTGTGTTTTCATGGTTATTGATCAATTTTCTAAGATGGTGATTTTGGCCTCCTGCAAGAAGAGCATCGTAGCGGAGGCCACTACAAGGATCTTCTTTGAATGATTGTGGGTCCATTTTTTAATATCACAAACCATCATCTTAGATCGGGACAATTGATTTCTCAACATGTTTTGGTTGATCCTCTAGTCATTGCTAGACACCAAGCTCACCAAATCCACAATCTTCCACCCCCAAACGGATGTCCAAACCGAGGTCGTCAATAGGATGATTGTGCATATCTTGCATGTGTACAATTTCAAGCATCCATTGTAACAACCCAAATTGATTAATTTTTATCCTAATTTTTAAATTTGAAATTAATTAATTAATTAAAATATAGTAAATGAGTCTTTTATTATTTTATTATTAAAAGTAGATGAAGTAATTATTGGGGGGATAAGGTTGTTGGAGAATTAATGGGAGGATAAGGTTTTTGGGGAATTAATGGGAGGATAAGGTTGTTGGGGGATTAATGAGGGGGACTTGAGAGAGGAGGATAAGAGAGGAAGGGAGCACTTGGAAGAGCATCTCATTTTTATTTTGGTTTGAGAATTTCTGAAGGAGGAGGAGGAAATTGGAAGAGTTGTTTTTGGGTAACTCTTACAGGGAACTGGTGTTGCTAGGAATTTTGGGCTCAGGGGCCAGGAAACGGCAAGGATTCCTGGAGCTAGGGAGCCAGAGAGGCTGTTCCTGGTTGGCTGGGAGGTTAATATTCAGTTTGGGCAAGAACTAGAACGGGATCAAACAAAAAATGGACTAGATAACCAACCTGAAGGTGGAGGTATGTATTATTATGTTGTTTTCATTATACTACTGATATTATTATGTTGTTATCATTAATATGGTGCTATATTGTTGTTATTATGTTATTGTTGTTGCTCTCAATATGTTGTTATCATCAATATATTGTTGTTGTTTATTTCTAGTATAACGAAATAATGAAAGAAATTATAAACTAAATTCAGTAGGAGATTTTAGAAAACTTTTATTTATTTTGAGTCCTAAAAATTAACCAGGCTTTACATATGGTATCAGAGCCCGGTTTCAAAATTGAAACCTAGGCTTCACCACCCACAAGGATTTTGTCTTTGTGCCAACATGGTCTGCATCCAATTTGGGTTGTTACACTCATCTTGTCCAACAAATCTTGCATGCAACCTGTCCGCCAGACCTATCAGCCACTCCTTTTCATTCTGACCAAGTCTTTTAATAGGGATACCAGTCCAGTGACTCACAACCTCTGCAATCTTCTCAGGTCTCACACTCTCTATTAACATGAGGTTTTTTCCCATTCCAGCTTCATGTCTATCAATTGCAACCTCTATTTCTTGAAGGGATCCATATCAAATATCAGCAACTCATGCCAAATCCATCCTACGCTCTGCTTCTTACAAAGTAAACAACAATTCCTCACGTTTTTGCTTTAGTCAACAACAATTCCTCACATTTTTGCTTCAATCGTAGGATTTCATCTCTCTCTCTTTTTCTTTTTGGTATTTCATTTTCAATCACTGCAACTTATCTCTCAATTCATCAAGCTCCTTGTGAACCTCAACCAAACGAGCTTTACTGGCTTTATCTTTCTCCTTTTCAAGGGCATGCATCTCAACTTCTAGTTGAATCCTTTTCCTTTCTAGGGTGTCAATTTCTTCAGGTTGACTGTCTAGTTGCACTCTTACATTTGCACTTGCCTCATCTACCACATCAATTGCTTTATCTGGAAGTTGTTGCCTAGTGATATATCTACTTGATAATTGGGCAGCAACCACAAGTTCTCTGTCCAATATTCTCACACTATGATGACCTTCGTACTTTTCTTTTAAACCACGAAGAATACTAATAATGTTTGTCACACTAGGTTCAACCACATACACCTTTTGGAATTGTCGCTCAAATGCAACATATTTCTCCACATACTTCCAGTACTCTTCCAGAGTAGTTGCTCCAATGCACCTAAGTTCGCCCCGCGAAAGCATCGTTTTAATTAAATTAGCAGCATCCATTGACTGCTAAGTACGCCCAGCGCCCAGAACCAAATGAATTTTGTCAATAAAGAGAATAACTTTCCCGTGAGCATCTTCTACCTCTTTCAATATACATTTAAGTCTCTCTGAATTCACCCCTGTATTTGGCACCAGCCACTAGGGATCCCATATCTAAAGGTATCAACCTCACATCCAGCAAATTGCTTGGTACATCCCCTCTAACAATTCTATGTGCCAGACCTTCCACCACAACAGTATTTCCAACACCAGGCTCTCCAATGAGCACATGATTGTTCTTGGTCCTCTGAGACAAAATCCTAACAACTCTCTGGATTTTTTCATCTCTACCAATAACAGGATCAAGCTTCCCAGCATCTTCAACCAAATCATGGCCATATGTTTTCAAGGCCTGATAATTAGTATCACCAAACGTAGTATCTACCTTTTTTCCCTCTCCTATGAGCTTCTCCACTTCAGATTTCACTCTGGCTACACTCACACCTGCCTCTTTGAAGCAATCTGAAACCTGGGAGTCTTCTAGCACTCCAAGAATTAGATGATCTACTGCCAAATGGGTGTCCCCCTTGCTCTTTTTTGAATACTGAGCACACCTGATGAATTTGATAAATGAAGTGTTAGGAGGAATGTTGTTGGGGGCAAGTTCTTGGGAGGGAATTTTTTTTCAGGGCCTGGCGAAGAACTCTTAGTACTGCTTCCACAGTTTCATGCCCACCTGCAGTAGATGAAATCGCTTGACAAAGAATAATTGCTTTGTCCTCAGTAAGAGCTATGGCCAAATGTGCAGGAGTGTATTGGGTGTGACCAAAATCTGTAGTGATCTCTCGACCCGCGACTAGAGCCTCATTTGTCTTGTGTGTAAATTTGTCGTGGTTCATTTTTTTTTATTTCACTTTGTGAGATAAATTTTGTGCAGAACTAAGAAAACTCTTCCTCTTGCACCTACTCTGAGAAATATTTTCAAAACACGGTCTTCTTGCAGTGCAGATTCTTTCTCTTCATGGTCGAAAAACCGCCAAATGAAATAAAGCCAATTATCTTGAAAGAAAGCAAGTTAGTGTCTGCCATCCTCGAGATCCCCCTTCTCTGTTAGATTTCCATTAGACAATACCATAGGAAACAGTGTTTTATCTGCCTCAATTCTAGTTGTAAATTTTGCCAATACATCTGGATGATCCTGATAGAAAGTTATTTTGCAGAAATCTTCTGCTTCACATTAAGTGCAAAAGTTTCCAGATGACTTGTAAAGACCCTCTAGGGATGTATTCTATTGAGGATATATCTCCGTCTCAATTTCTAGTGTGAAAAGTGATGTTGGAGGGGACACAAATGTGAGAGAGCGTGGAGTTAAAACCTCCTTTCTCCACTTGTTTTCCTTGTTATCCCTAATGAACACTGAATAATGTTGGAAGTGACAAGTTCTATGATTTTATATTATTAAATTGGTCTCTTACACCGATTGTCAAAGCTTCTGACAGGTTGTGTTAAAGGTGTTTTAGTCTAAATATTTTTTGCGTGAATGAATTGGACTCTTACCTTTAGAATGTTGTGTAGTGACTTTCTGCATTAAATTACTCACTTACTACTGGAGGGCATTTATTAATATGATAGAAGACACGCAATGTGTTGGGTTACTTAAGAACCAATGCATGTGTTTGGTTATGACCTTGATTAATAGGGTGAGGATCAAGCGAAACCTTGAGAGCCACATTACAATAACCTACCTATATCTTAGTAGCTCTCTCTCAATGCTCACATTCTTTATGTCCCATCGCAAGTTATTCAATCCATATTCTCCCTCATAAATGTGTAAGAGTATTGGTCAACATACATTCAAACCCTTCTAGTGTAGGAAGTGAGACTACACACATTATTGTCACGAATCTTCTTATTGAACATGTTGCTAAGATCATGAATAGCTTAACATAATAAGCCATTCCACCATTGCCTTAACATTCTAATTAAAATCAATTGCAAGCCCCTTTTAAGAGATGACAATGCTATAATACAAGATGCAGGCATTTATGGTAGGTATTCATTATGTTTTTCATTCTCATTTCTAAAATAGTTTAGAAATGTATTTTTTTTTAATTTTAATATAGTTTTTAAAGACTGATATACATGATATACATGAAAATTAAGCCAAATAATAATAATAATAATAACAACTACATATTATATGATAGAGATTTAATATAATATTTCATATTATTTTATAATAATAATACATTTAAAAAAAAAAAAAACCAATATTTATGAATAAATCTAGTGATAAAATAAAAATTATGCTTATGATATTAAAATATGATACTTTATGTTGTCATATTAAGAATAACTAATATATATATATATATGTATAATTTGGAGTTATTATTGTTATTATCATTTGTATTATTAAATAAAAATTTACTAAATTGTTTAAAATAATTTTTTTTTTGGTTTCTTTGTTTGTTGAAGAAAGAGATTTTTATAGTTGAAATAAGATACAAATCTCTTTCCTCATATTAAAATGGGTTGTTGTATCATATTAATGCAAAGTTTAATATTATAAATCATTGTAAATTAAAAACAAATAATTACTTATTACAAACAATGAGTAAAAATAATTATTATATTACTTGAAGAGATTGAAGAGATTTTAGTCACTATTAAATTGTTGTAAAGTTTAAATATCTTTTTCTTTCGTATTAAATAAATAAGATAGTTTTACTAACCCAAGGGGTTAGCTAAATATAGTCAATGTTGTCGATTTCTTTAGGTGAAGCACGCGGATTTATGCTAATAAATTTATTAAAATGACCATATATATATAATTTATTAAATAGATATGATATATGGACAAATGCAAGGATATGTTATAAGTAATATTAAAGATTAAGGTGCATAATAAAGTAATATAAAATAAATATAAATATAATTATTTTTTGTAATAAATAAGGACGCTAAGTAAGGGTGGTTTATTAAAGTACAAAAAAATTAACAAAAAGGATTGAGTCATTTAACAATGTTTAAAGTAGGATAGAGAATGGAAGAAATGTAATAGGAGGCAAGTTAAATAAGAAGTTAGAATTGAGTTAAGGTGGATTGGAAATGCATGAACTAACAATATGATGTATTATATGGAAGAACAAAATGGTAATAGTTGATTAAGCATAGTGAAGTGTGCTACTTAAGTGATAACTTGAATATATTCTATAAAAGTAAGGGAGAGTAGTTGAAGTAAGAAATAAAACATTTATGAGATAATAAGATGATAAGTTTGCAAACAAATTAAAGTATTCATTAAGTTAAGAACTCATGATGTGCTTAAAATAATATTAATAATAATAATAAGGAAAGAGAGAAAGTGTAGTGGATGTAGGGTGGATGGGAATGTGTAAAAAAAAATGATAAATGAGACAACACAATATAAGGAATGTTAGTGAACTCTAAAAAAGATGGTATGGAGTAATAATATAACGAAATCCTAAGTGATACCATAAGGGCCTATGTTTTGAACAAGGAACTTGAGTTCAGAATGATAATGGAAATTTCACGGTGATATTTGAGCGAATTGCTAATTGTTAGTTATGAATTGATTTGTTAATTCAATTTGAGTTTATCACTAAGGAACAATGGTAGTGAGTGTGACAAAAATAAGTACTATCTACCACAACCTTGTGTGAAGATGACCTTGCGACTAAATCAAAATTGCAAGAATAAATGTATATTCAACATAATGTGAATGTGATGTAACCAAAGGGGGCTAGAGACCAAAGTTGGTGAGTCACATGTAGATATAAAGGATAAGGTTGAGGTGTAAGAAGAGAATTTGCAAGGAATGAAGGCATTAAAGACAAGTAATGGTAGAGTGTGGAATGGACCCTAGTAGCAAACTCACTCTTGATTTATGATGCTAGCTAAAGCATGGTAGACATAGTGCTCGTACCTATAGACACATTGGTAATAGTGAATTGCCGATTAAAATAAAAATTAAAAAATTCCTTGACTATGATGAAAATGATCCTATTATAAACATTTAACTTGGTCGAGATATAATTGTACGACGTAAGAAGAGAGTGAGATTGAGAACACTGACCAAATTATGAAGTGACGACATCACAGGACAATCAATTAGCAATATCTTAGTAAATGTTCCTAAGCATGGGAAGCTTTTGAAATGGCGTATGTATTATATCATTCAAGTTAGAGAGATAATCAAAGTTAGTAGTAATTGGTTAATTAGCAAGGTATCAAAAGTGGTATTATATGCATGGCTTAATGGAATTTATATAAATCTATATACAAAAATCACTTAACAAGAAAACCAATAATAAACTAAAGTTTTAACTGGGAGTCAACCAACAAGCTATACTTTATATATATGAGAATCCTACATGGAGCTCGGGAAGAATAAATCCTTAAGAGGAGTGTGTCTTAACATTAACTAAATCACAAGTGGTAATAAAAATTTATTTTGGACATAATAAAGGTCTGCTAATTAGGGGTAGCGAGTTTATGTATTACAGTGTCAACATATTTCTACACAAGTGAAGTCCAGTAGGACAAGTATAGCCCAGGATCTGCTACTTGAGAGATTGTTGAGATCTTACGAAGAGATCATCCCTCATTTTGACCACCTCGGGAATATGTTTTTTCAAAGGTTGGGTGTATGTAATGCCACCTTTTTTACATAGACAACTAGAATTACTTAAGGCCTTATTATCTTTATTTTCTATTAATAGTGCAATTATTAATGATACACTTGAACTTTTAAGACATATGAACCTATGTGAATGACAATTCTATGAATGTTTAACGTTATTTGAATGATGATGAATATTATGCAATCTATTATGTGAATGTCAATTCTATGAATGTTTAACGTTATTGAATTATGGGGATATTATGCGATCTAATTCTAACTTGAAAATTTTGAAATTTAATGTTGTTGGTATGTGGATATCGAATTGAGATTATGTTTGAATGCATTTACATGATTATAATGCATAGATATGTATGAGTTTGTGCTATAGACTAATCTGCAGGTCAATGGGCTATGAAATAGCCAAAGGACAATGATAATAAAAGTTGATGTCACGAACATCGACGAAGAAACCATATGGTATGAATCTTTATATGTGAAATTATGTTGGTTCGAATGCATTGCTATGATATATGGACCAGTGCGGGTTTTTCAGGTGGTGAGACTGCCTAAAATTGAATATACGATGACAAAATTCCCAGCAACACAGTGCCATTGTATGTTCCATGGAAGGGTGTGGAACTTATTCCTATTAAGAGGGGTGGAGGCATTTCCCATCGTGTATCCTCTGAAACCTAGAGTCATGGGAGGACGGTTTTAGCTCATGCTCCCCTAGATGTGTGATGTTGACTGTCAGTTGTGTGTTGGGGAAGCTTGGTTAAGAGAGTTGACACTTTCGCTTACGGGGTCTATTTGGAGTTAGGTCAATATAGTTGACGCTCCAAGATAGTCCAGCAGAGGAAGGATAGGGATGGAAGATGGAAGTAAGTTAGGGAGGAAGGATGAATAGAAGTAGTTGAGAGTGTGTGGGGATTTCTCCTTATAGAAGAATTTATGGATTTCCTCTTTATTTAATATATATATATATATATATATATATATTTACTTAACTAACCTAAAATTATCTAAGTAAATGTAGCTTTTGCTAAGTTATTGTAAATGAGGAATTTCGTGAACATTTAAATAGTTTACTATCTTTTATGAAATGAATGGTCTTATTGATTGGATTGAATGCATACAAGAATTACTTTAGGTGTGATAATTATTCTCATTAGTAAATGTACGAGTCCTTTATGTGCTAGCTACAGATTTATGCTTCTCACATGTACACTAGTATGTATAAGTGTTTTAAATTGATGATGTTGCTTATTTAACATGGGTGTATGAATCATGTGTCGTTACCCTTGTATTGTAAATTACTATAACTTCGGGACTAAGTTTCTTGAAGGGTGGGTGTATGTAACAACCCAAATTGATTAATTTTTATCCTAATTTTTAAATTTGAAATTAATTAATTAATTAAAATATAGTAAATGAGTCTTTTATTATTTTAGTATTAAAAGTAGATGAAGTAATTATTGGGGGGATAAGGTTGTTGGAGAATTAATGGGAGGATAAGGTTGTTGGGTAATTAATGGGAGGATAAGGTTGTTGGGGGATTAATGAGGGGGAATTGAGAGAGGAGGATAAGAGAGGAGGGGAGCACTTGGAAGAGCATCTCATTTTTGTTTTGGTTTGAGAATTTCTGATGGAGGAGGAGGAGGAGGAAATTGGAAGAATTGTTTTTGGGTAACTCTCACAGGGCACTGGTGTTGCTGGGAATTTTGGGCTTGGGGGCTAGGAAACCACAAGGATTCATGGATCTAGAGAGCCAGAGAGGTTGTTTCTAGTTGGCTGGGAGGTTAATATTCAGTTTGGGTAGGAACTAGAATGGGATCAAATAGAAAATGGACTAGATAACCAACCTGAAGGTGGAGGTATGTATTATTATGTTGTTTTCATTATATTACTGATATTGTTATGTTGTTATCATTAATATGTTGCTATATTGTTGTTATTATGTTATTGTTGTTGCTCTCATTATTTTGTTATCATCAATATGTTGTTGTTGTTTATTTCTAGTATCAGGAAATAATGAAAGAAATTATAAACTAAATTCAATAGGAGATTTTAGAAAACTTTTATTTATTTTGAGTCCTAAAAATTAACCAAGATTTACATCCATGAAAATGGGATGAGATTCTTCCTTATGCTTAAAACAGTTACAACAAATCTATACATTTCTCAACTGGCCACAATCCATTTTAAGTGTGGTTGAGATCTCAACCATTGGGTCCCATGGATGTTGCACTACCCCTTACGTCCACACATGCAGAATCGCCCCATTCTCAAACCAAAACCAACAAATCCACCTGGTTCATTAAATGAATCCATCACATCCCCCAACATGTTCAAGATATTTGTAGAATTCCAATGCCAAGTACAAGAAGCATCATGATCAACATCGAGTGTCACACAAGTTTCAGGTGGGAGATAAAGTTTGGTTGCACTTGCAGAAATAATTCTTTACAGTACCCCATCAGAAGCTTTGTCCACTCCGTTATGGACTTTACACCATCACCAAGGCTGTGGGTGACAATGTTTTTGAGCTCAACATTCCCCACTTCCTTGGCTTGCACCTAGTGTTTAATGTGGACCTCCTTCAGCCATACTTCCACCCTTATTGGACACCTTAGAGATAGCAGAATAGTTGACACCACTATAGCTCAACCCTAACTGCATGGAAAAATCATCCACTAATTAGATCATGGAAACATATTTCAAGTGAACTCTCCAACAAAAGCTTCAACTTTATTGTGTTGTCAAAATGGGGCAGCTCCAACACCAAAGCAAGTGGCTCACGCGAGGCCAAATTCAATAGAAATGTCCTCGTCTGATAGAGGAATTCAACGCAATGGATACCATTGCTTCCTAAGGAGGGAGGATTGATCCAGGTGGATATCGATGGCCACCCACCTCTTTCAACTGGCTCACATAGATTTTTCATCTTGGTTGTTTTTTTCTAGATTTTCAGGTCCTAAAATTTCGGAGCCATTTTGAGGCCCTAAAAAATGTTTTTTGGGCCTGCCCCAGTCACACTATAGATCGTATGTAAAATTTACAACCCCCCAAAGTTGATGTACCAACTTACCCCATCGGGACCCACATGAATTTTGATGCTTCATCTCTTGGGGTTAGGTTTTTGAATGTTTAGGGTTTTATGTTCTGAGACCTCATTGTAATGTTCTGAGATGAATGCACATAGCTGCCACATTTCTTCTAAGAGATTAACTACCAGCATTAGAGCAAGATTGTTTCATTCGGCATTTTATAGTTTTAGCAGGTTTCTTTATTGAATAGAATTTAAATTCCACTATATCTCTGTTATTGTTCTTTGTATATATGTGTTAATGTTATAGATATGTGTTTGTTTTCATTCCTCTCATAAATCCAGATCAATGACCCTTTTCCTGGTAGTAATGTCTCTACCACAACTCAGGAAGGCATAAATTTTCCCAACAATGCCTTTACCAATATTTTATGGTTTCTCACAGTAGACAACAATTTAGTTAGTTCACACCTATAATAATCAACAATGATACAACAATTTATTTTCTCTTACAACTCTCTACACTCAAATCAATGATTCTACAATAGTTTGTATCCTCTCACAAATTACACTCAACCCTTCAGTAGCCTCATGGCCCTCAGCCCCACTTTCAACTCTCCAACAGCCTCAGGTCCCTCACACCTCATAGCTCTCATGACTCTTATGGCCCTTACAACTCTTTTGACCCTCACAATCTCATGGCCTTCACATCACTCTCTTCTCTGATACCAAAACAAAATAGAGCACAAAACACACACAAACAAAAGACAGATGAATACACAATGACCAAATTGATCTTTGTATTTTCCAAAGTCTCAAATTTGTACATGCTCAAATGATCTTAGACCATTGATGAAGTTCATATATCGATGGATAAAATTACTTCTTATAGATGCTTCTTGACTACTAGGTCAATCACATTTATTGCATGCTTATCTTCATCATTTACCTTGTTGACTAGGTTGCTTGATTAAAGCTAACAATAGTTTGAAATTTTCACAAATTGTTTGAAAGAGGTGCATTGGTTCCATCAAAGGAGGAGGAGCCCACATGCTAGCATGGAATAAAGGTGCAATTGAAGGTATAAGTGTTTTCTTTTATTATGGTCATACTAAAATTGGAAGTTGACTTGATGAGTAGGAGTGATATGTCATTTATAAAAGTAAAGTATCATATTTTTGTAAAAAAATATAAATCCCGAGTTAAAAAAGGTGACATGGTAAAGTGACTAAATGAGAAGCAAGGAAAATATTAGAGAAGACAAAATTGAAAACAGAATGAGTAGAGCACAATTCATTAAAGGAAAGATCTGAGCTAAATAAGCTTCAACAAATCAAGAAAATCAAGAAACAATTGTACAACTGGAAGTGTGCAATCACAGTGTACACTCACATACTGTTGAGGTTACATATATATTTAATAATCCATCTTAAAATCAACAGTTACAAATATCATCACTGATAATGCCCAAGTGTTGTCTTTGAAAATCAAAAACGGATTTTCCTAGTGGCTTTGTAAAAATATATGTGAGTTGATCTTGAGAGCCACAGAATTGAAGTGCTATGTCACCATTATTGACTAGCTCGCGTATGAAGTGAAAACGAGTGTCAATATGTTTTTTTTTCTTGTGAAACACATGATTTTTGGATAGAGCAATTGATGAGGTGTTGTCACCAAAGATAGGAGTTGGCTCCTATTCTGTATGTGACATATCATTCAATATTCTTCTCAGCCACACAGCTTGACAAGAAGCTGAGGTAGAAGTGACATACTCTGCCTATGCAAAATATATTGATACAATTGGTTGCTTCTTTGATGCCCATGAAATCAAGTTCGTGCCCAGGTGAAAAGCATGTTCTGAGGTGCTTTTCCTATCATCTAGGCTTCCTGCAAAATCACTGCATGTGTAAACAGAGAGATTATTATCATTAGACTAAGTGTACCATAAGCCAAAATTGAGAGTGCCTGCAACATTTCTCAAAATATTTTTCACCATATTCTAGTGAGAATCTTTGGGGGATACCATGAACCTGGAAACAAAATTGGCTACATACATAATATCAGGCCTAGTTGTTGTAAGATACAACAAACTTCCTACTAAACTTTTGTACAGGGTAGAATCCACTTGATCCGGATTTTATGAGAAGAATGAAATGAATACAAATTATTAACAGGTGCTTAACACAAAATAATAGAGATACAGTAAAATTGGTTTTCTATTCAATAACGAAATAAGCTGAAACTGTAAAATGCAGCGGNGGAATGGTGGCGGCTTATCTCTAAGAAGAGTTGTGACGGCAGCGTGCATTCACAAGTAGAAGGTTACAATGAGGCTCTGAAGGCCTTTTTACAATAAGAAATAATTTCAAAAACCCTAGACATCCAAAAACCTAACCCTAGGAGATGAAGCGCCAAAAGTCATGTGGGCCCCGTTGGGTAAGTTGGTACATCAACTTCCCGGGGTCGTAACTTTTGCATATGATCTCCGTTTTAGGTGTGTGGTATCCCGTTGAAAAGGTATCATCGAGGAGATTCATTTTGGGGGCTCAATCATGCCTTTGGCTATAATTAAGGAGCTCGATCCTGAAAAACCTTCATTGAGGCCCCTCAAAATGGCCCCAAAACTTAAAACTGCTAAAAATAGTAAATTGCCAAAATTGTCAAAAAACTGTTTTGAGCCAGTTGGAAAAGGTGGGTGGCCACCGATATCCATATGGATCAATCCTCCCCCCTTAGGA
>JASDQU010687765.1:1107-22246 GCA_032191745.1 Picea mariana
TGTCTCCTTGGTATATATAGGAGACTAGGAGGTATAATTACAACTAATGGCCTAAAGCCAACATAAATAAAATAACATTACTAATCTAATATGCCCCAATTAAGGGGTAATAAATAACATTACTAATCTAATATGCCCCAATTAAGGGGTAATGAGCCAATATTAGGGCTTAACACTATCATGAGCAGAGAAATCAGTTTGCAGCCTTGTTCAGATTTGCAGACAGCTAAAGGTGACAACTATTCTCAGGAAGAGGATATGCTGAGATTTTATGATCTTCAGCTGAAACAACAGCAAGAGGTATTTGTTTTTAGTTTTATATATCCATTTTCTCCTTATCTGGAATCTTTGAGCAGCTTAGATGTCAGAGCACTTTTGTCAAAAGAAGGTCGACTGTTCTTTTCCTTTGAATTTCATATCAACATTCTTTGGTTTCTTGCATTCTTCCTTTCCGGATCAAAAAAATGAGCGAGTTATCTCTTTGTATGGCTTCACTGGAAATCTCATTACACTTGATACAATGACGTGCAGCTAATTAGATTACGGTTTGTATATAAATAAGCTTATTATATGAGCATCTGGTTCCGAGTTTGTTTCAGCTTGCAGCAGTCATTTGTTTTCAATAATGTAAGTTCCAAGTTTGAATAAAGATTGCAGAGGTCTGACTCCATAGCCTAATGGACTAGACACTGGAAGATTGTGAATGTTTGCAGACCAGATTGCAAGGCTTTTCAGTGGTGAAAGTGTGGCAGGGACATATCCTGAGTCGGTAGTGAAGATCATGGCTCACATATGTATAGAAGTGGAATCTTCCCTTGATTATGGAGCTATCTTTAAAGAATTAATAAGATCTACTCCCTTACCCATGAGTCCCCTAGAGAGTCTTGCATCTTCTACTATTTGAACTTCAAACAAAGCAAAGGCAACACTCATTGTAGTTCTAACTCATGGTGGCACCACTGCTAAATTGGTAGCAAAGTACATACCAGCGGTAGCTATTCTCTCTGTTGTGGTTCCTGTCCTGACAACAGATTCATTTGATTGGAAATATAGTGATGAAACTCCTTCCATACACAGTCTTATATACAGAGGATCGATCCCACTTCTGGCAGAAGGATCAGCAAAGGCAACTGATTCTGAATCTACTGAAGTGATTTTGGATGCTTCTCTTAAAACATCAATAGCAAAAGGTTTATGTAAGAAGGGTGATGCAATTTTTGCTTTACACCGCATAGGAGTGGCCTCTGTTATCAAGATCTGTGATGTGAAGTGAGTTAGTTTTCTACAACAAAATAATATGTGGCAAGTCTTTGGTCGTGCTCTTTCTCTACACTTCAATGCTTCTTTGGAGACTTTGGCCAACCAAAAAGCTCACTTTGCTAGTTTAAGATATGCTTTGTTGAAAACACTCTGCAGTTCTCAGTTTTGTTAAGTTTTGGAATTACTCTTCATGTTTTGATATTACTACTTTTCAACAGCTAACAAGAATCTTCACGAGCAAATAAGCCGGTGAAAGGGATAAAACATAGTTTTTATACAACGGTCATGGCAAATTAATTCTAGTTTTTGGAGGACTCTGCAATTGTTAATAGGAACCTCTGTAATCACAGTGAAGATATTCGTGCATGTGTTGAAAGTGCATATGCTGTACCTGCACTGATATGGAGAAAGTGACAATATGGTTGCATGGCTCACTGGAATAAACATTCTTCGCATCCAGCCCTTTAAACTTCCGCCTCTTGGCCCTCATGATGCGAAGGTGAGAATGAAGGTTGTGGGTATCTGTGGCAGTGACGTCTACTATTTGAGGACACTACGATGTGCAGACTTTATTGTAAAAGTGTTTTCTTTCTTCACTGTCTTTTCTAGGGATATTCCACAGCTAACAATGGTCTTCTTCCCAATGAAAATTTCGAGGAGGCTCCTCAAAGCTGGGCTGTCGTCGGAAACGTGATTGTGGGCCAAAACCTATTACCTCAGTGGAAGATTGATGGGTTAGTAGAATACATCTCCTCCTCAGATCAGTGCAACCAACTTCACTTTCTTCACTGTCTTTTCTAGGGATATTCCACAGCTAACAATGGTCTTCTTCCCAATGAAAATTTCGAGGAGGCTCCTCAAAGCTGGGCTGTCGTCGGAAACGTGATTGTGGGCCAAAACCTATTACCTCAGTGGAAGATTGATGGGTTAGTAGAATACATCTCCTCCTCAGATCAGTGCAACCAACTTCAGTTCATTATTCCAGATAATGGGCATGCCGTCTAGCTCGGAAATAATGGGCTGAAATTCCATTAGATCAAACAACCCGAAAATCCCTCATACAGGCACGCAATTACAGCTCCAAATCCATTGAAGTGGCAGAGGATGGTCGAAACTCCAGTTTGGAAAGCAAACTTATCATACAGTTTTTGGAGGATTTTATCGATCGAGGTGAAGTTGAACGACTTCTTGATTGCATTCGGTTGACTGCCGGACCATTGCATGCTCTTAGCGATGCTATCTGGTCTGCAAGAATGGTTGGTGCTGCTTCAACTGGCATTTCTTTAGTAGCATCAAGATTTCCAACAGCTGCCAAAACAAATGAATTGATGTTGTCTCAAGGAGGGCCAGGCATAGTGCCAAGTTCTCTGTTGCCTACTGATGTTTCAGTTGTATTGTGAAGTCCCTATTTGATTCGTATCTTTTATCGCAAGAAATTTGCAGTTGATATGCATTTCTCTGTTGGTGATCAAGTATGGCTGCAGCCTGCTATACCACCCAAGGGCGGTCCTGATGTAGGAGGTTCAATGCCCTGTCCACAATTTCAGAAAGTTATCCTGAAGTATGTTGCCTTCAGATTAAATACTCTAGAAGCTTCTCTTAATCCATATTTAGGGGACCAAGGGACATCAGATAATTCAAATATAAAAATTGGCTATGGAGGGGCTATGTGTTTGCATTAAAATTGCCTTTTGTACAATGACAACGTCAACGTCAACCTCAACTTCATTTGCAAGTTGTGACTGTAGAGCAGTTTAACCTGCAAAAACAAGGGCAACGACAACAACAACCACGAAACCAAACAAATAGCCCAGATCAACTAAATTCTCATGAAATTGGTGAAATATGTGACTTTTTTAGCAGGTGAGTCACATCGAAACCATATGATGCATATAGAGTCGCTTCCTTTATCACTTTTCTATTACTGCCAATATCAGTTCTTTGGGAATTTTTGAAGCTCGTTGCATGGAAAAAGGGGATAACACAAGGACAGGGTGCTGATACAGGTCCCTCACAATGGCCCCATTTTGAATTATGCTTGGAAAGTCACATAGGGTCGAATTCAGACAAAGCAACCAATGCTGTAGCAAATAGCAACATTCATTATGATCATCCACACAATGCAGTGGATTTTGAGCTCATTATAGTCCCTAATCCTGCTTGTATGCCTCGTGTAAATGCTTCCAGCAATGCAGGTTGGTTGCCTGATTGTGTTTCCGTCAGATTGAAATATGCTTTTGGTGAAAATCCTCATGTGTCTCTTCTAAGCATGGAAGGTAGTCATCGTGGATGTGCTGGTGAGTATTGGGAGCGCTGTAAACAGGAAGTAGCTAAAGCGGTGGAGATTGTTAGACGTGGAAGTGGAGTTTGTGGGAGTTTAGTGAATGTTAGTCAAGGAAGACTGCGAGTTGTGGCTGAAACATTGCAACATTCCTTGCAATCTTCTTTGTTTCATCTCTGAAAGGGTGCAAACGGCAACACCCTCCGTTGGTGGCTTCACAACCTGAGTTTTTATTATTACTGTAGACCTATCTGTGGCTTCTTTATGATCATCCACACAATCCAGTGGATTTTTGGTTTACTGTAGTCCTTGATGCTGCTTCTATACCTTATGTAAATGCTAGTGGTGGTGTAGCTTGGTTTCCTCATTGTGTTTCTGGAAGGCTGAAATATGCAATTGGTGAAAATCCTCATGTCTCTCCTAATCATGGAAGGTAGTCATGGTGGATGTGCCTGTTGGCCTCATACTGAGAATTGGGAGCGCTGTAAACAGAGAGCAGAGCTTCGTCTAGCAAGCCCTGAGGTCTTTGTACTCTTGCAGGTAATCGAGATTCATCAAATTTTGATTTTTGGGTAAGTTTCTATTTTCGGTGGTTTAGGCGAGCCTGTGTGTGCTCATTAACCACCAAAACAGAGTACTTTCGGTGGATAAGGTGCCAAATTCTAGATACAGTTAACCACCGAAAGCTGTTTTAACTAGATCACTCAAAATTTTGCCCAAATTCCACATTTCTAGGATATATCTGGCACGTGATATCTTTGAGTCTTGAAAGAAACAAATTGAAGATAAACCCTTAAGATGCTTGTGATACAATTGTTTCAAGATTGAGGGAACAATATGCAGATATTAATTTAGCAATAGACAAGTGGCAGCAGCTCCGAAGACAAGTGGCAGAGTTTTCAGAAACAAAATTTTAAGGGATCTTGTAAATAGCCAAAGACATAAATGTAGGTTGTAAACATTGTTGGGACTTAAAAGGCTGAATGACTCCATGGCCCAATACTAAAGGAAAAAGGTCTGCTAGGTTCTTGGAGACCTCACAGGGAGGTATCCATCCCAGTTGGAGCCAGATGTTAGCGATCAAAAAAGCACTGGCATTTTTGAAAGAATGATGCCTAATATTGTAGGGAATATTTGACTAGCTTCTCAGGCTCCAAATGCAGTTTTGAAAGCACCATTGGAAATCTTAGGATTTGTAGATGTCGATCGACTATTTAAGCATGAAAAATGGACTCTCCATGACTGATAAATTTGATTTTGAAAAAAATTGCGCTTTCACCAGCGCAGAAGTCAGAATTATAACTAGTTAGCTGGTGAAAGCTTCGCCTTTCACCAGCTAAGGAGAGGATTTTCGGGTAAATTAGCTGGTGAAAGCCTGTCACGGCCATAATAGCCAAATTTTTTCCCAGATCGGGATTTTTGGGGTTTGAATGGTTTGAAATCTTCTTCAATAAGTTGGTTATGAATTATCAAATCAAAATCTGAAGGCCAATCTTGGAGATGAAAGTCAAAAGGGAATTTTTTGACTAGATTTGGTCATTTTCAAGGGAAAAATGATAGGGATCAAATGACACATCACCCAATTCAAATTTTATATTTGGAGGACCAAATCAAACAGCCTTGGGAGGCTAAAACTGCACTTCATCAACAATCTACTATTTTTAGAGATCATTAAATATGACCTTTCCTATTTTGTTTTGATTTTCCATTCTAGATCCATTTTTATAGGATCTCATACTACACGTGTTGTATCTGTTTTGATTTGACTATTTTTAGTAAATCTGATCCATCTTTCAAGGATCTAGCTTTCATCTTGTAAAGCTATAAAGCCAAAGACATTTGGAGTACTAGGGGGTTCAAACTGGGAATATATTTTGTGCTACTCTATAGACTCTTATTTACAGAATAAAAGTTCATTTTCCTTTCCTTTTCAATATCAAAAATATCCATGTTTCACTCTCTATACTTTATTTGAGTTTATCTTAGCTTATGAATATTGTTATCTCTTTATTGAGCTCATAGACTTGAAGTAAAGGATTTCTTTCTATCTTGCATTAAGCCCTACATTCAGTTGTATTTGGCAATCAAGATTAGTGTTCTTCATCCTCTCCTTTCAATTTACTTGATCTGATTATTGTTTCCTGAAAGCACTGTTTCTTTAGATGTATGATGAGTTTTCAATTAAACTAATCATTAAAGACCCCATTGTTCCAAGCATATCTACACATTATTTTTAAGCTACCAATCATCCTTAGTCTACAACCCTAAGGAGTTTCTTGGAGTGATAACACCTCCTTTGGCTTCTCCAAGCTGCCACATATGCCAAAACTACCATATATGTCTCCCAAAATGTCCATACTACTGGGTGATGTCATGGGCATCCTGGGAGATGTCCTGGGCCTTCCAAGGCCAACAGTCCCGTGGAGAGGGATCAACCCCCCTAGGTACAGGTTTTCTCAGCTGCCTCTAGTGGATTCTTTTGCTCTTCCCTGGTACAAACACTTTGCCCTGTCTCTGCCCCCTGCTGGGGTTTCAACATCCATCTGGTGGGCTCTTCATCCCCATGGAGGTCCGAACTGATCATCTCCCCATGTGTACCTATCCAACACGGTACCTGTCCATTGGGCATGATCTTGCACATCAACAACCACGCCCTCCATGGGCTCATAAGTCACAGGGATCATAGCAATGTGAATCACATCTAATCATCAATATTTATTAAACATGTGCATAAAACCCCTTTACCCCATTCTAGTGCTCAAAGATATTATACAAGTTTGCAATACAAGTTTGGGGGAAGTGACAGGATGTCCTATTGGGCTAGAGTCTATCAGAAAAGGGTTGTTCTTGAAAGGATCAAGTCCAAGTCATGCAAGTGGGTGAGGTGGATGGGGATGCTTGGGAAAAAGGTGCAGTGATAGTAGGGATGGCTTACCGGTGGGTGCCTTTATGAAGGGTGAGTTGCACCTGTCATGGATGAAATGTTTCCAAGCCCACTCATGCCTTTTGTCTTCATTATTTTCTTCCAAGATACTAGTGAAAGGACACTGACCTGGCTTGGTGACCAATGGTGGCAATGTTAGCCACAAACATTTCACAGAAATGAGAAGGTTGGCTCGTGATGAGACCCCCTTTTTCTTGGCTATGCCACCAAGAGCCACCACCCTGGCGTGGTGACTAGATGTTGGTAGTGTCATACCGCTATATTCCCATGGACCTAATAGGCAGGCTTGTGATGAGACCCCCTATCCTCTAACTAGGTCTTGTCTTATTGTTTTGTATATTTTTTATTAATTTTTTTCTTTCAAGAAGCTAGTTAAGGGACACTGCCATGGCTTGGTGACCAGAGGTGGCAATGTTACCCACAAGTACTTTCATGGAAATGAAAAGGTCGGCTCGTGATGAGACCCCCTTTATATTGGCTATGCAACCAAGAGCCACTACCCTGGCATGACAACCAACTGCTAGTAGTGTCATACCGTTAGGCACTAATGGACCTAATAGGCTGGCTCGTGATGAGACCCCCTATCCCTCAACTAGGTATTGATTTATTTTTTACGGGTCCCTCTATTTCTTGCTGAGAAGATCTTTATTTCTTTTTCAGGGATCCCTGCTCAAAGCATCTTGAGGTTTTATTCTGAGGATTTTATTGTCATCTACTTTTACCCCCCAGGACTTTAGCCCATTCTTCCCACAAGGTAAGGTACAACCCCTAAATGATTGGCTAACCCTATACCCAGACCAATGCAAGGGGATGGGTGAGCAGGAAATAAGATGGAAAGTGGTATGTATGATAGGAACAGACGATGGATTTTCAGAAATCCCCCCAGTGGCAACTCAAAACCTATGGACACAAGCTTGCTAGGGCATCCTGTCATTTCCCCTAGACAAGGTCAAGTAGAAAAGCATAAGATCCAAGGACCTGTCAGAAACAAAGGAATCAAATGCACATATTCAAAGGTTTTGAGGATCAAAGTGACACATACCATGATACCCAGACTCATTACCTCATGGAGCAAGAACCATCTCTGATACATGACCAAGACGAAGGTGATGGATGTTGCTGCTACCGTTGACAAAGTGGAGGCACTGAAAGGGAGAAAAGATGGCCCCTCCAGGGCCATGCTCAAGTCGATCTGGCTCTCAGTACTCCATGCCTAGGAGCTGTGGGCCTCGATACATAATCTCCTAGTTATCCCTGAAAGTGGGGGATAACACAACAAAGATGGGTTGGAATATCCACTAGATGGATGTTAAAACCACATTTATGAATGGTATCATACAGGATGAGGTGTACATTGAGCAGTAACACGGATTTGATGTGCATGGGAGAGAGTCTCATGTGTGTAATTTGAAAAAGGTGTTATATGGTATGAAGCAAGATCCAAGATCATGGTATTATAGGATTGATACATGCAACAAATGGGTTTTGAGAAGAGTGAGTTGGATCCCAACCTTTAATACATTGTGGTTGGTGAGGATCCTCTTATTCTTGTGTTATATGTTGATGATATTTTCATTATAAGGGATGAGAGACTCATATATGGTTGAAAGAAAATTATTTCTTAGGAGTTTGAGATGAAATATATTGGACTGATGCATTGTTTCTTGCGGTTAGAGGTTTGGCAGGAGCCATGACACATTTTTGTGGGACAGGGAAATTATGTTGTTAACATTTTGAAGAGATTTTAGATGGAGGATTTTAGGCCTATGTCCACACCCATGATTACCAACTGAAATAATTTCAATGCTTTTGAGTCCGAGTTGGCTGATCCCATGATTTATCATCAGTTGATAGGAACTTTGATGTATTTAGTCAACACCAGACCAAATATTTATTTTGTTGTCAACACTCTCAGTCAATTTATGGTGGAGCCTAGGAGAGTGCATTGGGTGGCAACAAAACATAAGCTCAAGTACCTACAGGGTACGATGGGTTATGGTTTGGACTATGTGAGAGGGGATGTAGTTATATTGACAAGATACATAGACTTAGATTGGACAGGATGTGTTGTTGACAGGAAAAGTACTTCATGGCGATGTTTCGAATTGGGGTCAATAGTTGTGTCTTGGTTCAATTGGAAACAAAATTCAGTGGCACTCAGTTCTACTGAGGTAGAGTACATGGCATCCAATCAGGATAGCTGTGAGGCCATATGGTTTTGAAAACTATTGGTTGGGTTATTTGGTGTGCATTTGAGGCCTATGGTGATTTACTGTGACAATCGGAGTTGCATAAAACTCTCTGAGAATCCAGTTTTTAATGACAGGTATAAACACATCGAGATTAGATACCACTTCATCCAGGACTATGTTCATAGAGGGGAAGTTGAGCTTCAGTACATATCCACTGATGATCATGTTGCAAACATCTTCAATAAGGCTTTGGTAAGATACAAGTTTGTTCCCTTCAGAGATAAGCTAGGAGTGGTGAGGAACACTTTCCTCGATAAGAGGGAGTGTTAAAAAATGTACCTTGGACAAGTGTTTCCCACATACGCTTGGCATCTAGCATGTGGGGAAATGTCCAAAGTGTCCCCTAGTTCATTAAATTTATGATATATAAAGTTAAAAGTGACTTTTGAGAATATTTCATGAAAATGGTGACTTAAGAGACTTTATATCACCATCGTTGATCGAGATGGCCCAAGATTAAATCTCAACCATTAGATTAAGTGGATTTTTGTTGAGATGAACAAAAAGGAAACGTAGGGATTGAGGCACCTCATTCATTCATTCTTAATGATCATTTGAAGAGAGAAAGAGGAAGAGAGCAGAGAAAAGAGGAAGTGGACGTGATTTTGTAGCTAGGGAACGAATTCCATGGCAAGGAGATGGAATGCAAATCGAGGAGTGGAGTACAATATTAAATGAGGCCATACTGTATGGATTGGAGCAGGCTATAAAACTGATAGAGAGCATAGAAATTGAGGGTAACTTCTACATGATTTCCAAGAAAGTTTGGCACAAAAATTGAGGCAAACAATAGACATTTATTTATGGACATTTATTACAGCAAACATGCATGATTTTTGAGGCACTTTTGTACAACATTTATTGTTATAGCTGTCATACACTATACTTATTTATGGGCATGCAAATCGAGGATCCAATTTGGCACGGTTTTCAAGGCTATGTTGGTTGGCAAAAAAATTGAGATAAGTCTATATTTAATGTTGATGTATTCTGTTGTACAAAGAAATTTTTCCGAGCTCTGAAATAATAAAAACTCCCTCTCTCAATGGTTTTCCCCTTGTGGGGTTTTCCAGGGGCTATTTGCCCAAAAATCTCTGAGTTATTTTTCTAGGTGTGTGCATTTATTTCCATTTCAGTTATGCTGTAAAAGACTCATGTTTATTGTTATAAAATTATGTTTATGCTAATTACATTTTCAACAAAGAATGATATGTGGTTTGGGCATTAAACACTAAAAATTTATTGAGACTTGAAACCTGGTTGGGGTTTGAAAAATTTACAAAGGCATCATAAATTAGATCAAACAATCAAAATATAAATAAAATTTAGACTTACTACAAATGGCAAGGGTGAACTTGATGAACTTGGAATGATATGGAATGAGCTATAATTTGAAGAATTGGCCATGTGATATTATTACCCGCCCTCCCACATTTTGAGCCAAAGGCATAATCAATACATGTCTACATTCTTAAAAGAAACTTTGGGAAGAATGTAACATTTAACTTCAAGCATACTTTTGAAAGATTTTTTAACATATGGTGTGAGTTTAAGCATCATTTGTATAATTTCAAATGATACATTTTCCACTGACATGGTATTTAAAGTATCATTTGTATAATTTCAATGATAACTTTCACACTCATGTGGTATGAATATTTCAAATGATTATATATATATATATATATATATATATATATATATATATATAACTTGATCAAACAATTATATTATCTGAGATTGATTTATTTGTGCACTGAAAGGATTATCTTGGAACATATATTAAGAGGGACAATACTATAACATAGGGAACAACATCCCATCCTATGAGTGCATGGATAATCACTATGTATCCTATGGGGTAATGTAATTTATGTTTGATCTGCATTCTTAAAATAAAGTTTGGGATGCATGTAACATTCTAACTTTAGATAGAGTTTTAAAGGTATTTTTCAAGTAATGGATGCACCCAAATAACCTCAAAGATGTCAAGTACCACTTCCAGGTACAATGAAACTAAAATACCCAACTCCCTCTTCACCAAAAGAGTGATTTCAACATAGTATATTTGAAACCATGTAGTAATTTCTAATCTATAGGGAAATTAATGCAACTTTAGAAATTTCACCTCACACCTATGGTTTCTTAGATACAGCTCCTGTGGAATTTTAGTTTTAGGGATGATCCTAAGTATTTAGCTATAGAAACAAAAATTATCCATCACTTCACTTATTTTCAACCCAAATCACTAGGCAACCCAATAGAAAATATACCAAACAAGTGTACTTCGATAGAAACAAGTTTCCACCCTTTAGGCACACTTTATCATGCATATAAAAAATATGAAATTAATTTATTACAACAGAATTTATAATAGTAAATATACCCTCTTATATTAAAGATGCATATTAAATCACTTAATAGTTTCATCCCTATGCAATGCCAAATCGATATGAACAATATGTGCTAATTTCCCAATTAATAAGACAATACAAGTTGAAATCAAATATGCAAGTGCACAATGATTGGACCACTCAAACACTTTCTTAATATATATGATGTGGCGTACATGTACATACCAACAACTTATAACAATATGGTACATTTTTAGGCTCTCCAAAACCTATCTAGGAAAACCATGAAAACTTTATCCTTCTCTACCAAAGATCCTCCTTGGCACTTACACTTGTATCCCATAAGTGTACAAAGTGTCTCCTTTTTTCTCCTTCTCTACTAGCATAACAAGTAGAAATGCTATATTTTCGTCCCTAAGATTTATCCCAAACCCTATCTCCTTTGCCTCCTTGGGAAAACCTCTAAACCTAGAATTTCCATTGAATTATCCAAGAACCCTAGTACTCCAAGACAAAGAGATATAATACAAATAAGAGAACTTAAGAGAGAGAGGGAATAGTGCTCCACTCATCACATATCTAATCCAATAGTGTGAATCAATATATATGAATGAAATAACTCTCTCCTTCCTCCATTTATTTGAGAGGTAAGGGATATCTACAATACAAATTGGACGTAGTCCACTAGAGGAAACATAACTCTCAAGTAGGCCCACACATGTGAAGCACTCCACTCCAAAAGACACATGTCAAGATTTAAGATGACGTTGTCCAAAAATAAAAGCTCCAAGGCATGAACACTCCATGATATGTGTTCGATTCTCCACCTCCTTAAGCCTCTAAAGCTCCAATTCTCCTCCTAAATGATGTGCTCCTATAGGTCCACCCAACCTACATGATCAATCCTTCAAACCAACCATTCTCAAGTCAAATACAAGCCTCCATGCAAGTGATCCAAGAGTTCCCACACCATTTATGGTTCAACACTCTCGTGTGGAATTCTCAATTCTCCTTTTCTAATGCAAGACATCCTCTCAATCAAGAAACCAACCTCCATGTGCACACTACATGAACTTGTGACCAATATTGTCTAGGAATCTAATTCTCCAGGGAAGAATACCACATAAGCACCCATTCAAGGTCTAACAATAAATGAGTAAGCCACCTCCCATGTGCATGCCCATCACAACACAACCAAGGGTCATCCACGTTGGGTCTCCAAATCAACACCATTTTCAATGCCAGTGAACCCCTTTTTGACCCATCAAAACCACTCTTTTCATCATAATCATCACTCTTTTTGTTATAAAGGTCATTCAAAGGCTCATAAGGTAATTTCAGTGGTTTATTAGTGCTTTCCCATCATTTTTAATGAATTAGAATAATTAAAATTTTGTTTTATTACTAATGATGGTTGATTAAGCTCAGGTCTTGTAACCCACATAGAGGTCTGGTAACCCGCATCATTGTTCATGATACTTTGAAGGTTCTAGAATGAGAAGGGAAAGAACCACCTGTAGTCAAAGATCACGATTTATCCTCTGTTGAGGAAAATATATGAAATGATCTTACTCAAGCATTTTCAGATTCTTCTTGGCTAAAGAAAAATATACGGGAATATCACCCTATGTTTATAGCCATCAAAAATAAAATCCCAACTCACAAGTATTGATTACAAGTGCTTAGGCTAGTCTTTTCACAATTAAAAGCTTGTTGGAAAATTCATTTAAATATGATTTTCTGAATATAACAGTTGCTGAAATAAATGTAGAGACAGAAGTAAAGACACCAAGATGATAATCAAGACAGATGAGACATAAAGCAATCCTTTATTTCATTCCAATTCAGCAAAGAGTCATTCCTTTTACAAAATTTCATGCAGAAATTTCAGACCAAAGTCAAACTTAGACATCCCTAATGGAACATAGAAAAGGACCTCTGATAGAAAATAAAAAATTGAACTCTAAAAGATGGATCAACTTGCCACAAATTGCTGCCCACTCGACTCTGCACAATAGCCTTTATCAATCATGAAAACTAATTCACAAACAGACAAGTCTACACAGACAATCAAATATAGATCAACACCTTTGAAGAACAAGTGTCTGAATGATGTAATTCAACCTTGAATCTTGTTGTCTACAATAAGACCCTGCTATCATAAAAAAGAATTAGTCTTGTGATAAATTAAGGAATGAATGAAAACTGAACTATCTCAGCATAAACTCAAAGAACAAACCTTAGTATGCTTCTCCTTCTATCCTCCTCTTGTTCATCCCTTTCCTTTTTCCTTTAAGCAAATTAGAATTGGTTGAAGTAGTTGAACCACCTCATTAGTTAAGTTAACTAAAACTCAATCAACTTTTAGTTAAGGGGGGAAGAGTAATAAATCATAATAAGGGTTTTTAAATAAATAATAACTAGTAGGTGGGACCCCTTGTGACTCCCTTTAGTTCTCAACAATCATAACATAACTAGTCAATTAAAAAAAACACCCCTCCTTGCGACTCCCATCATCACATTCATATTTGACAATTTATTTCAATAATATTTGCAAGTATTTCCAAAATATAGTACCATCATATCCAAAAGCATGCTATACAAAAATTTGAAATCAACTTTCATCAACAATAAAAAAAAACTTAAAATCCATATTTTTCAGTTTGTGAGGTAATCTTTCCCTTGTTGATGCTATCATCTTTTAGTCCTTCTGAACTAGCCTTAGGCTGTGTGGAATATTTGAGCCTCATATCGATGATCATATGAGGGCAATTGTCCTTCCAATTCATGTGAAAGGACACAAATTTATTAGAATTATTTGAAGATGAGGAAGGGGCGGTAACAGCTTTCTCTTTGACAGGGGCATAGTTGGCCTCAGTTTTCAGTCTTTTATTTGAATAGCTCATTCTTGTATGCATAATCGATTAGAAAATAGTTCCTTTAACAACCATACATGACAACTCTTTAAAAATATGAAATAGATTTTGGCTCAACAACATATCAGACTCATGAAATCCAATCCATATAAATTGTTTAACTGTTGTCGATGAGCAGGGGGGTGAACAAAGGTTCTGGGATATGTGAGGGGTTTGTATTGAGTGAAAAAATGATAAAATGAGGGGGAAAAGAATCATGGTTACTGCTCAAATACAACAAACAATCAATTCTAATGTAAACCCAAGAATCATAAAACTGTGTTCCAATCAAGAAGTTGTGATTTCAAACTGTTTTAATGTAGAATTCTCTTAACTGTAATTAAATTTTAAGAACATGGAGTGAAAAATGGATGTGGAAAGGCGAGGGGGGTGTAATTAGCGAAATGAAAAATAATGGTAATGAAAGAGAGCGGGTATTGTTCATAAAGTTAATTAAGTAATCCATAAAATCATTGTAGATCAAATAATCACTGTGTTAAATTTAACAATCACTATGTATATCTCAATCAATTTTGTGTATTACTTGCTTAGTGTTCACAATTAGTTCATTAACACAATGTCATCAAACAAGAGAATATTCCTTCTACAAAAACCCATAAGAGTTATGTTTCTTCCCAAATGTCCTAGTTAACATTTTAAAACAATTTCTAAATGAACATACAATCACTTGTTCCATTCTGTTTCATCATAACCCCAATTACAGTCCATGCATTATTTCAATCATCAAAACAAACTTCAAACAAAAAACCAATCATGTCCGATTACTCTTCAATTCCATTTTACAATTAAGTTGTAATGAGACCACACTGACACAGAAACTGTGTTGATCTCTGATATAACACATGGTATCCATTGATTATACACAGTGGACAATCAATAAACAACCACCAATATTTTGATTGGAAGGACCTTGACTTACCATTTAAACACATAGACAACGATCACCATTTAAACTCATACTATGCTCAGAATACACAGACCATTCGACAAAACGAAGACCATTTATGTACGGGTTACACCACTCTAAATCTAAACAGCCATAGTGATGGGATATCAATAAATATAACAAGGTTGCAACAGTAAACCTGATCTCATCCCATAAATTGACCAAATTGAAACAAAATCATTTTGTTTGAAAACCCCAAGACCATCTTTGAGGGCGCAACCAATAGTATCCATAGCATACACAGTGGATGTCCATACCATAATCACCTCGATTTCAATACTTCTATGGCAATTAAAACACAGTCATAATAATCAACCACTCAACCTATCACGCTGTAGGAACACCACACATACCCACACATCATGCACAAAGCAATGTTGCAACTTAAACAATTAAAAGAGGGCTGGCCGTTATCAATTCAATGATCACAAGGACAACGAATGTGTGTTCGATTTAAAAATCATCCAATTAACCATGATGAAATTATCCATTCAATTATCATAAAAAATGTAGTAACTAGATACTAAAACCAACACCATTGTCACATAATCAATGGGGTGAGCTAGTAATCAACTCGGTCGACAATACACCGCTAGTTCATAACACCCAACAATATAACTGACATTCCATAACGGTCCCTTCTATCAACACTCAGGCTCGGGGAATCAAGGGTTTGCTCCGTGGACCAACACATGGAGACTAGAGTCGACTCCTCTCATTGGTGAAAACCTTCGAGACCAACGATGCACACACAGGGTATACCACAATCGACTTTACGGACATGGTGACAATTCTTGTGATAGGAGAGGCTATGAATAGAGGAGCAAGGGCTCCATTTTGGCCTTGCAACGATACTTAGCACATGCAGGGTATAACCCTCATGGCTCTCCCGTCCAACCAACTAACAATGTTGCGATGGAACAGAGCTGATAAGAAGCCATATAACCCACTGTGTGACCATTAGTAGCATGAACAACCCAATACCCAAGTGAACAATGTGTAGTGACACAAGGCGCTTCCAAACCCTGTAAACCCCATAAAAGCAAACAACTGGGTAAGGTGATAAGAAGCATGGACGCAACCAACCAATCTAGACCAGATGAAACCCTCCAACTAAACCAGTAAGGATGATAGAGAGCCTTCATGGTTGCTAACACCCATAATGACCAATAAAGCTGTGACTTCAAACATTATTGTAGTGAAAACCACACCAACCATCCATCCAAAAAATCACAAATTCACATAGTTGCTAGTCTTAAGTAAAGCAAAAATACATACATTCAAGCCAAAAACTATTTCATAACCAGAGCAGATTCATGGATGGCGAAAAGACATACCTGTAACCAAAATCACCTTAAAACACAAGCTTGGTCGAGCAATTCTTTCTCTGCTTGAAAGTCAAAATCTAACCACAACAAAAAACAGTTTGAACAATAGCCTGACTAGGGTGGTGGCCATTGGAAGGAGTAGGAGTGACGTACAGTAAATGCACGTCACCTCCACGCTCAAACTCATTCAATTCCTTAGTATGCGCCAGCCTCTACTCCATTAATTCATCTAATTGAACCATGAATTGAAACCAACATCCTTTAATTCCCAACAACGTCACCCACATATTACCATTTCCAGCTATACAGTAATGTATAACAACTATATTTCCATGGAACTCAATAAATCACATAGCTATTATTTGTTAGTTAGGATTTACAATGATTATTTTAATGCATATAGTGTAACATGTTAGTATAGACCATTTCCTTCTTTTTGCATTTTTTTGTTTATATTGTTTTATTTCTTTTCAATTGCTCTTTATTTTTCGTCACTAACATGTGCCTTTTTCAGGTGTCACAATTAATAAATCTAGGAATAAATAGCAAGGGTAACAACATATATCATAATCCATCATGGCATTCGAGTCTACAGAAAGAGAACAAACATGTATCATCCCTCATCCATCTGTCGTGAATAGGATTTAGCAATACATGTATCATATATATATATATATAGCTTATAGTTAGTAGGATTTAGCAATACTTTGCGGGTGAAATCCTCATTGTGATTTTAATCGTCAACAAATTGGAGACTCCATAGGGAAATTTGTTTTCAACAGATTTATAACTCAGAATTCATGGTTTCGCATACCAGAATAGTAAATTTAGAAGATATAACCAGAATAATTATGCAACAGGGGGAAGTGAGCGGATTTAAGGGAAAAAAATGACTGGGAATTTGGGAATAACTCATGAAAAATGTGAAGTATGAGGGGGTTTATCCCTGTATGCATAATCATTCAAACAAAATTGGCTCTTTCTCCAAAGAGAAAAATTAATGGACCTACTCTTTTATTTCTCAAATGGATGAAGAAATGGAGAGAAGAAGCGGGAGATAACCAATCTCTTTATAAGACATCAGTGAAAGCAGATAACAAATCCAAGTATGTCTTCAGGGGAAACATTGTAACAGTTGTGTAAGCTTGATTTTTATTGACTAACAATATCTTGCAGGAGTTTCATTGTGGCAGAACTGATCCAACATCTTATTCTCGACCAAAATCAATTAAAAAGATGGCAAGGCAATAAAAATCCTAACAAAATAAAATTGCAGAAAAAAAAATAGCAGAAATAAAGTGACAGAAATGTAAAAGAAGTAGGAGATGTTTAAAACAAAAAATAGAAATCAAATGCTGTAAGAAGAAATGAAAAATAGCAAAACTGAAAGCAAATCTAGACTACTAAAATACAAAAAATCCAAACAACGTTAGAGATTTTCAAGTTGGTTCATGTAATGCTTCAAGTGAGAACCGTAAGTGTTGTAGGAAAACAATCACTCCTGTAAATCTTTTAGAATGTAAGAATTGGTACCTAAGAAGAAAGCGATCTTGAAAGGACCCAACCATAATTTCTGAAATTTTGAATGTATTCCCCTATTAGTGTGAGCTGAATCCCATAGAAAAACTTTTTCATTGACATTAAACTTGACAGTCTTGACACTCTTGTTGAAATACTTCTTAACAATTTGTTGTCTCCTTTTAATGTTATCCAAAGAAACCATCCTTTTTTCTTCCAAAGCTAGTAGCGCGTTTATCCTTTGTGAAACATCTGAAGAATTTAATTCTTCGATCTGTAGCATCAACGTTAAGGAAGAAAGTTCCAACTCATTTGGAAGGAGGGCTTCTTGACCATAAACAAGATGGATAGGAGTGCAACTAGTGCTTACCTTGGTGGTAGTTCAATCTGCACAAAGGGTGTAAGTGAGGAGAGAATGCCACTGACGAGGCTTGTCTTCGATGAGCCTTTTGACGATTCTTACCAGATTTTTGTTGGTAGACTCAGCCTTCCCATTTACTTGGGGATAATAAGCTGATAAGGTGAAATGTTTAACCCCCAATTTAGCTAAAAATTGATTCATCTTAGCATAAATGAAAGAGGGACCATTGTTTGTAATAATTTCCAAAGGAAGACCAAATCTGGAAAAAATGTTATTTTCAAGGAAAGAAATTACCTGATCATCTGTGGAATGCTTAAGTGGGACAACTTCAACCCATTTTGTAAAATAGAATGTAGCTGTCAAAAGAAAAAATTGTCCAACTGAAGAAGGATTAATAGGACCAATAAAATCCAATCCCCACTTTGAAAAACGAAAGTCTGGTAGGACAGGTTGTAATGGCATGGCTGAAAGGCGTTCTTTCCCAGCAAATTTTTGGCACTTGTCACACGATCTCAAAAAAACATAAGAGTCACGAAATATTGAAGGCCAATAGTATCCTTTTCTAATAATCTTGAAAGCAATGGTTTTTGCAGAAAAATGACCTCCTACACAAATGACAGAACTTGAAGAACCATGAGCTTTTTGCAATAGTTTTTGTGCATCTTCATTGTTTACAAAGCGAAGCAACACACCATCAATAGATCTTCGAAATAAGAAGTCTCCTATAATGACATATCTTGTAGATTCAAGACATAATATTCTCCTTTGATGAGTGTCTAAGTTGTCTTGACATCTTTGGTTCTGTAAATAATAAACCAAATTCTTGTACCAAGGATGTTCAGACATAAGGAGGATCTGATCATCAATGTAAAAGAGAGTTGAAAGGGAACTATTTTCTTCATCAATTTCTTCACCATTCTCAACATGCTGAGCTAAGTGAAGGGCTAGGTCATGTCCCTTGATAGTGGTAGAAGTCATGATATTCAAATCATGCTCCTAGATCTTGGCAAGCCAATGTGCAAGCTTTCTTGAAAGATAAGTCCGCGAGAGAAAAAACTTGACAGCGGGTAAAGGGACCTTTACCAACGTATGCTTACCTAAGATGAAGTAGCAAAACTTTTCAATAGCTTTAACAAGAGAGAAATCATGTTTCTCAATAAAAGAATATTTAAATTCATCATCAGACAAACTTTGACTCATGTAATTCACTAGTTTTTCATTTCCTAGGTCATAATTTTGCATGAGAACAACAAAAATTTCCTCGGTGGAATTAGCATATATCGTGAACTCGTTTTCAAAATTTGGCTTCGCCAAAACCGGTGCGGAACTGATCGCTTTCTTGATCCCTTCAAAATAATTTTCGACATCATCTGTCTAAGAAAAAGAATGATCTTGCTTAAGCAGATTATGGATTGGCTTGACCATCACAACAAAAATTGGAACTAACCTACAGACAAAGTTAATAATCCCCATAAAATCTTGAACCTCCTTTTTGGAAGTGGGAGCAAGAAGATTAAGTATAGCAACAATCCTTTTAATATCAATGCTTATTCGTAAATCAGAGACGATGTTGTTAGAATATAAAAGATTGTGCGTGTTTTACCATTGACAATACCCTTGTCACCCAACCATAGGCCGAAGCCACCCTACAAGCACCTTGACCTTGATAGAGAAAAGAATCCTAGGATAAATCCAATAGCCAAGAGAGGCTAATGCACCAAGAAAGAAGTAACCAAGCTAATCAGATAGTCCCACCCAAGAACCGGTGCAACACCTTCCCCAAGACTTGCGCACAAAACTGTTGGACTACAGTGTGCATAAACTGCTCTCTACAAATTTGAGAAGTGTGTATAATGAGAGATTGGCGCCCTATATTTATAGTAATTCTGGGAGGCTTGCCTGGGCCCGCTTCTTCTTATGGGTACTAATTAATTCATATTAATTATATTTCTGCAGCCAACATCTTGTCTAGGTTTTCCTTCATTTCTTTGCTTCCTTCCGAAACATTCTAATCTTGTCAAAGGTCACAATAGAGGTTCATACCTCCCAAAGATACCATAATATAAACACTCCCTCCTAGCTAAGGAGGTATGGTCTTGAGCACAAACAGACCATTCAACTGGTAGTATCACGAGCACCGTCATTATTATCCAACTGGATAATTTCCTATGACAACTAGTACAATATCAATTGATAGAACACAACTATGTTTATCCATGGTAGTACATAAATACACTCCAGTCGTTTACTACCACACCAAGTAGCATACAAGTACTTGATCAGTGGCGTATAGTCACAAACAGTGGAACATATCCACCATAGTAGCATAATTCTATTTTCTGGAGAAAGGAAGTCTCCATAACAATCATCTGATGTCAACCTGCACAGAAAATATTGTTAAAAATAAATTGAATCATCTGGGCCAATCTTTCGCTCACGTCTATGAGATATGAAAGAATATCTTCCCTCAGAGTAGAACAATGAGATATCTAGACTATTCTTCTCAAGCAAGGAAGAATAAATGTCCTGTCTTCTGAACTTGGACCATTCCTCACCTTGGGCCATTCTTCCTACACTAATCCAAGTGCACCCTAGAGAGAATGTATAAACCCTAAGGAATGTATGTCCCTGATTGCTAAGCCTAGACCATTCCCCACCCCGGGCCATTCCTCCTACACTAATCAAAGTGCACCCTAGAGAGAATGTATAAACCTTAAGGAATGACTGTCCGGACCATTTCCTCTATTAACCACAAGAGGAAAAGATTGTCCTGTATCAACCTCCAAAACAAACCATTCCTCATGTTAACCACAATGAGAAATCATTGTCCAGTGAGGCGGACCAATCTTCTTAAGTAACCCTCAAGAAGAGAGACTGCCCTAGACCACTCCCCATGTTAACCACAATGGGAAGTCACTGTCTATGGTGCATAAGCAATCTGGACCATTTCCCATGTTAA
>JASDQU010687765.1:33438-45708 GCA_032191745.1 Picea mariana
TGGCAGCAGTGGACATTCTCGTGCATAATGTCTTGGTTGCTGACAATTGTGACATGTGCTGGGCCTCTTCCACGTTCGAAACCTCCTCTGGATCGTCCTCCTCCTCTGTAGACTGCACGATCACCTCTCGGTGCATTATGCTGTGGTGTTCGATTATACTGCGCGATATTGTACTGGGGTTGTGCCCGGTTGTACTACGGCTATACGTTGTTGTAGGGTTGTTGCACAATATTATACTGCTGCTACGTAGTGTTGTATGGGGTTGGGGCTTGGTTGAACTTGGGCGTTGCTTGCCCAGTCTTCATTTCGGCCTATACTCTATATGTATCTGATGTTCTTTCCCGCATCCACTTTATAGTTCTACAATGTTTGTCATCGTGGTCCACTGACTTACAAAAGGTGCAATTTGAATTCTTTGTAACTGTCTGGTATTTCTACATCATCATGCAATGGTAAGGGTTGTGACCCGGTTTCTTGCATATTTCGCATCATAATCCTCCCTGTGGTAGTGGGTTTCGCATAACTGTTTCCATATACTATGTGAATGTTGGGAATTCATTCTTGTGGTGTCATTTAGTTCCGCATTTGGTGCACCAAACAACTTCTCAGTTGTCCTTGTTCTTATTCTGGTTCAACTGAAATGTTATATTCTTCAAATCCTCTTTCAATTCTTCAATAGTTGGGTCCATCTGCTGGTACTGGTTCTCTTCCATCTGCAAGGATGCCTGTAGAGCCTCGATCTGTGTTTGAAAATTCTACTTTCATAAGGGATATTTTAGATGTGGGAGTAGTGAGTTGACAAACAGGTGCCGGTGTTGCATCTCGGTCATAAGGTATTTTAGTTTTCCCTTCATTCGCTTGAATCTATGATCAATATTCCATACAGACTCTCCTAGTTTCTTTCTTATCTCAATCATGTCGTTCATGTACTAATCGTCTGAGCTCATCTTTTGGAACTCATTAATCAGTAGCTTCTTAATGTCTGCGAGTGTCCTCATCATCCCAGGGGCATTGTTTGTGTCTAGACTCATCTACCAGTCTAGTGTGCGGTCTCTTAGCGTGATAGCTAACTACGCGAGTTTGGTGTCTTCATCAGTGATCTATTTTGCCTCCCATATATTTGCGCAAATGAACAAGTTCTTCTCAGGATCTTTTCTTGATTCTCCTCAAAATTATGGTAATCTGATAGTGGGATCGTGTCTCGCCATTCGAAATACTGAACTTCTCGCTCCACCGCACGGTGTAGATACTTGACTAATACTACTTGAACTGGCTCCTCCAGTTGTTGCTCCTACGGTAGATGTACTTCTTACTCTCGGACTTCCTTTGAACTTCAGTTGTCTAAACGATGGTGTTCTCCTTGGTGTATCAGTCACACATGGGTTTATGGGTTCCACATTGACATTAATATGGATAGGATGGCTACCTTCTCCTCCCATTATTTGGCCTCTTGTTTTCCTCTCATAAGTTGTGCACATGATTTCCTCAATTTGCTCCATAGCCTGGAGATCCTCTACCTCTTCCTCATTGCTTTCCAAGCCCTCCCTCGCGGCTACGACTCTCTTCTTGGTATTCACCTTATATTGGTAGGGTACTCTGCTACGCGTCATTCTTGATGATGCCAGGATCCACTGAAGTTGGTCGCCATCCATCAAGATCAGGTCTAAGAGTTCCTCCTTATTTTCTTTATCCTGACCTTCTTCCATTTATCCTCTCTTTGTCAGTGCTTCCCCCCTCTCCCCATGCACACAGGTAAGTCTAGTTGTATGATTCCATTGCCATTACACCTTTGTTATATAGCAATAGTTTCATAGAAGTATACAATGATCGAATGTACCTTCATCGAGGTCCGCATAGAAATTATTTCTCTACTGCGTTGTATGACTTTGTTGTGTCGACTGCAAACTTTGTGATGAAGCCTGCCACAATACTGTCAAGACAAAAGTTGACTGCGTGGGTGAATTTGTTGTTCACCTTCTGTAACTGCTCAACCTGTACTGGGGTCCAATCTAGCTTTCGGATCCGGTTCGTCGCGTGGTTATCTTTCAAACTTAGTATCCACTACTGCAGTAAGTGGGGAAAATCACAAAAAAGACTTTGTGTAAATCCGTAAACATGTATTTATTTAGATATTTGTGAGGTGTGATGCTATGATTTCTATTGTCTTTCTGGGAAAAATCTAGCTCTTTGGTTCTCAATCAACCTTCTATTTATGCTTTCGTGGGGTTCCACAGTCTCAACATTCGCTTCTAATGGCCTAGTGGTCTTCTGGTTTCACTCATTCTTTTCTCATGCACTCTATCTCATCTACCTAGTCCTCTCTTGTTCCTCTTAACAAGGCAACAAAACCATTTGTTGTTTATCTTTCATTCTGTGGTTGGTCTTCTTGACCTGTCTATTTGATTTATTGACCCAGGGTTCATGTCATTCGGCTTTCCAACAAAGTCTCTAAAACTATCGACCCTTCTCGTAAACCAGAAGGAAACACAGTACACAGAATGCACTGCACAGTCTCACTCGAGATAGATTTAAATGGGCGGTTGTAAGACTCAGGTGTTTACAGCCTAGGATTGAGTATGAGATAGCGGTTTATTAATCAGAGACATGCACTATGAACTATGAGGGTAATATACCTATTTCTTGCAGGTGCACATTCCCATTACACAGATTACTTCCCGAGCAACATATTCATGTTCCATAGCAATGTATGAAATCATTTATTAATTATAACAATAACCTGTTGAAAGAAAGTAAAGAGATGCATACATTCATCACATTACACAGTTATTACCATGGTTCACCCCCTCCTGGGCTACGTCCACAAATATTTGGATCTTGTCTCTTTTATTATGACATTTCTACATTTTTGGCGATGCGCGCTTACAATTCCCCTCTTATGGGTAAGATCTATATGAGGAGAACTAGATCTCACCAGGCTCTATAGCCTATGAACTATTCCTCAGATCTACCTTCTCTCCTCCTTTCTATATCAACAACTTAAAAAAATGGTGCATAAAAATCAATATCGTATACCGCATCCGCTCATGCGTAACTACAGTAAAAGATGGGATAACAATACTAACACCCCAAGCTAATACACAACTTTTCAACATAAAACACTCGACCCTCTACATGATACCTACGCATCTATATTTATACATTTCAGGCTCTTCAGTTGTTTACAAAGAATTACAAAAACCCTAACCCTACCGACGTTAGGTCTTCCTCCCATGCACGTGTGTTGTTCTTCCTCCAGCTGTCGCTTTCCTTGTGCACATTTTCTTGCATGCACGCGTGTTGTTCTTTCTCCAACTGTTACTTCCATTTCTACACACTTTCTTTCCCATGATCATCCTTCTTTCCACTTCGGCTTGGTTCCAACAATGAGTAATAAAGGTGGTTTTATATTTGTCTGCCCTTTTTACTTTGATTTGGTTGTAACCAAAAAAACTGTCAAGTAAGGACATCATTTGTGACCCTGCAACTTGCTGCAAAATCATTTCCATGTTAGGGAGAGAGAAGTGATATTTTATACTAGCTCGATTTAATGCACGGAAATCAATGCATAATTTGATCTGACCAGTTCTTTTCCGAACATGAACCAAATTTTAAACTCATTCATAATACTTGACCGAAAAGATGATCCCAACCTTCAAGAGTTTTTCCAACTTCTTTCAAATAGTTTCTTCTAGCGTGGGTTTGATAGGTCTTTGTTTTTTCTTGACTGGTTTTATGCCTTCCTTAATGGGGATGGAATGTTGTATAAGACCAGGATCAAAACCATGAAGATCCTCATAAGACCAAGAAAAACCATCTTGAAATTCACCAAGAAACTTGACAAACTTCACTTTCTCTTCATCTGAACATTTGACACCTATTTTAACATTATTTGGAGTCTCGGGTTTCCCAATGTTCAAGGAGATGGTTTCACCCACCTTCCTTTTCGACTCCTCTTCCTTCTATTTTTCCTTGTTGCCTGCATCACTCGAAGAAAATGAACTCTCTACAGGATTCAAGCCTTTATGAATCTTGTTATCTTTTATGGATATAATCTCCTTAGGCTTAAAAGGTTCATTTTGAATAAAATCACAAATGCTCTCATTGTTAAGGAAGACCTGCCAAGATTCTATATTGTTAGGGATATGTGGACGATACAGATATTGAAAATTAAAATCGGGTATGTGTGGTAGAAGTTTCCGATTAGGATAGGTTGCAAAAATAGCTAACCGATCAACCATTGAGTTTAACTCCCTCTTAACATGAGTGATGTTGAAAGATAAAAGGTTCAAGATAAGCACCTAAATAGTTTGGGTGTATCCTTTCATTAACTTGTTGCTAGGAGAGTAAATTTTATGTACAATATTCACAACAAGTTCAGAATCCCCAAAAACTAAAAGGTGACCACAACCAAGATTATAGGCGTTCTCAAAGCCTTATAATAAAGCTTCGAATTCAGTGACATTGTTAGAGCAGGCGAACTCCAATCTGTAAGAAAAGTTATGAATTTTTCCTATAAGATAAATCAAGATAATTCCAACTATGTTACCCTTGTTAGAGCTTGAAACATCAAAGTGCATGCGCCACATACCATCATCAAATCGATTTCCATGGGAATGTTATCCTCCTCAGCAAATATGGAATACACTCCTAGGTCCTATTCGATATAGTTTACATTAGGTTGTGAGACACTCTCTATGCAAGGTGATATCCTTCCTTCTCTAAGGACTATAATGTTTTTTTCATTCTGAGGAATGGATAAATGTGTTCCGTTGAGTGAGAGGTATCCACCCCCTTAATGATTTCCAATCTCTTCCTAAGATGATTGAGTAATTTCTTACTGGCATATCAATTACTTGGATGTTGAGGGTTGTCCCTATTTCAAGATGAGCGCACAAAACTAAGGTCACATCTTTAATCTCACCTATGGTCGTTTGTTGTAGACTATTATAGGAGAGCATTCTTCTGGCATTTTCATTTGTACAAGACACGCCTAGCTTTTCCATAATAATCTTCGACATCACACTTGGTCCTGAACCGCCATCAATGAGGCAACAATGGGCAATCTTATCCATAATCTTTACAGAAATATAAAATGGGGGATTTTTCACAGGGTATCTAAATTTATGTACACCTACTTTATTTACAGATGAATCCTCTTTGTTTACCTCTTTAGAAATATTGTCTACAACGGAAGATTTTCCTTCCATGAATTATTTCAGATGCATCTATTGTTCATGGACGACAACCATGTCCAAAAGGGTTGCTTCTTCTTTGATGTTGGCCAACTGGTTCAATATATTGTATTTGGAAGAGGGGAGAGGAGAAGTTGTTCCTTGACTATCAATGACTTAGGAACCTGAACAGTAGTAGTGGGTGAGGATGACCTCGGGCTAGAAGAATTGTGGGGAGGATCAAATTTTCCCTTGGGAGCATAGGCTTTGTTCCTAGTATTGATGATCATGACTTCTTTTGGCTCTGCAAAATATAGGACAATGATAGTGGTTCCTGGTATTTTAATAAAGATCTTATCTCTGGAACTCTTCCTTACCTCACATGTCACTTCCTCGTGGTGTTCCTCATATAAGTTACACCAGCTTCGAGGCAAGATGGCTTTAGGATGAAAATTGTTTTCAATCGGATTTCTAAAGGGGGGTGCAGAAGAGGATGAAGCTCCAAGGGTGAGAGGTGAGGAAGGCCCCCTTCACTCGAACGCTATCATACAATTGTTCATATCTTGGACTAGTTGTAAGAGGGTGAACATGTATGTCTGTCTAACTGATTCTCCCTAGGGAAGACCTGTTCTTTCAAGCTGTTCTTCATACTCTGAACAAGTATGTAGAGCGGAACCGAGATTATCAATGGATTTTTCCTCAATCCTATTAAGTTAGGGGGGAAGGAAATGCATTGTAGTAATGCATGAAATCAGCTTGGTTCTGAGGGCGGATGAGTTCGGGGATTTGATTGTATAACTTAGTGAAACGCAAGTTGAAAGACTTGATGCCATCACCGTCCTTATGGGTGATGTTATTGTATTCCCTTAAATTCTTGGCTGGGATTTTAGATTTCCCATAAGTGGATCTGAACCAATAGATCAAATCCTCCCAAGTAGACAAAATCTTAGGAGGAAGGTCAAAGAAATCGGCCACAACCTTTCCTTCCAAAGAATTGACGAATAAACGCATGCAAGTATCATTGTCATTGGCTCCTATGTTATGACAAGCATTAGAAAATGCCACCAAGTGTTAGTTTGTAGTGACAATGCTATTTCCCGAGAACTTAGGAAGATTCTCTTTGAACTTAGGAAGAGGACGAGTAGCAGGTGCTAAGTTAAGAGAAGAGGACACATGCCATGGCGTAGTTGTGGCATCTTCTTCAAACTAAAAAAGCCCATACTTTTTAATGAATTTGGTAGGATTTGTGGTAGATTGAACATGGATATGGTGGCTATATAAGCTACCAATCACTGACAAAGATGAAGCATGAGAGGAGGAAGCACCTCCCATACCACTAGAGCCACCACTAGATTCCATCTTATGGATGATAGATGAGGAAAAGAAAGACGAATTGAATGAATCAGACATAGTTCTCCTTAGAGAACTTTGTTGGGAAGATAACACAACGTTCCTTCTTCCTATTTCAGAAATATGATTGATTTCCGGTGATAAACCTCTTCTTCTTCTAGAAGCACGAGAGTTTAAGGACATGAAAGAAAGGACAAAACTGAAGAAACAAGAAGGCTACTGTTGATTTCTAGGCTGTCTACATCTAGCTTCCCAACGTTCTTGTGCACTAATATCTTATTCAATTGTTGCCCAAGAATGGTTAAGCTCAGCACATGTGTTGACAGTGTCTAAAATGGTATTAAACATATTCAAAGCAATTTTGGTTTGATCTTGAAGACTGGGCTCAATATTGGGCTGCCTTGCAATAGGAACAATCATTAAGAAATAAAACAATCAAAGAATCTATATATAAAAAAAATATGTATCTATGGAAATCAAGTATAAGAATTAACCAGAGAGATATCGAAGATCTCCCCATTATGGTCGCCAAATAAATGTTGAGGAAAAGATATGAAATGATCTTACTCAAGCATTTTCAGATTCTACTTGGCTAAAGAAAAATAGACGAGAATATCACCCTATGTTTATAGCTATCAAAAATAAAATCCTAACTCACAAGTATTGATTACAAGTGCTTAGGCTAGTCTTTTCACAATTAAAAGCTTGCTGGAAAATTCATTTAAATATGATTTTATGAATATAACAATTGCTGAAATAAATGTGAACAAAGGTTTTGGGATATGTGAGGGGTTTGTATTGAGTGAAAAAATGATAAAATTAGGGGGAAAAGAATCATGGTTACTACTCAAAGACAACAAACAATCAATTCTAATGTAAACCCAAGAATCATAAAACTGTGTTCCAATCAAGAAGTTGTGATTTCAAACTATTTTAATATAGAATTCTCTTAACTGTAATTAAATTTTAAGAACATGGAGTGAAAAATGGATGTGGGAATGCAAGGGGGGTGTAATTAGCGAAAAAAAAATAATGGTAGGGAAAGAGAGTGGGTACTATTCATAAAGTTAATTAATTTATCCATAAAAACATTCTATATCAAATAATCATTGTGCTCAATTTAACAATCACTGTGTATATCTCAATCAATTTTGTGTATTACTTTCTCACTATTCACAATTAGATCATTAACATAGTGTCATCAAACAAGAGAATATGCCTTCTACAAAAACCCGTAAGAGTTATGTTTCTTCCCAAATGTCCCAATTAACATTTTAAAACAATTTCTAAATGAACATGCAATCACTTGTTACATCATGTTTCATCAGAACCCCAATTATTGTCCATGTATTATTTCAATCATCAAAACATACTTCAAAAAAAAAAGAATCATGTCCGATTACTCTTCAATTCCATTTTACAATTAAGTTGTAATGAGACCACACTAACACAGAAACTGTGATAATATTTGATATAACACATGGTATCCATCGATTATACACAGTGGATAATAAATAAACAACTACCAATATTTTGATTGCAAGGACCCTGACTTTCCATTTAAACACGCAGACAACGATCACCATTTCAACTCATACTATGCTTGGAATACACAAACCATTCAGAGAAATGCAGACCATTCCTTTACAGGTTACATCACTCTAAATCTAAACAAACATAATGTTGGGATATCAATAAATATAATGAGGTAGCGACAGTAAACCTGATATCATCCCATAAATTGACCAAATTGCAACAAAACCATTTTGTTTCAAAACCCCGAGACCATTTCTTAGGGCACAACCAATAATATCCATAGCATACACAACGGATGGCCATACCATGATCACCCTGATTTCAATACTTCTATGGAAATTAAAATACACAATCATAATAATCAACCACTCAACCTATCATGTTGTAGGAACACCACACATACCCACACATCATGCACGAAGCAATGATGCAATTTAAACAATTAAAAGAGTATTGGGTTATCAATTCAATGATCATAAGGACAACGACTGTGTATTCAATTTAACAATCATCCAATTAACCATTTTGAACTTATAAATTATCCTAACAAATGCAGTAACTATATACTAAAACCAACACCACTGTCACATAATCAACGGGGTGAGCCAGTAATCAACTCGGTCGACAATACACCACCAATCCATAACACCCAACAGTATAACTTACAGGACATAACGGTCCCTTCTATCAACAATTAGGCTCGGGGAATCAAGGGTTTGATTTGTGGGCCAACACATGGAGACTAGAGTCGACTCCTCTCATTGGTGAAAACCTCCGAGACCAACAGTGCACACACAGGGTATACCACAATCGAATTTATGGACAGGGTGACAATTCCCGTGATAGGAGAGGCTATGCATAGAGGAGCAAGGCTCCATTTTGTCCCTGTAACGATACCTAGCACAGGCAGAGTATAACCCTTGTGGCTCTCCCATCTAACCAACTAACAACGTTGCGATGGAACAGAGATGAGAAGAATCCATATAAACCATTGTGTGACCATTAGTAGCATGAACAACCCAATATCTAAGTGAACAATGCATAGTGACACAAGGTGCTTCCAAACCCTATAAACCCCATAAAAGAAAATGACTAGGTAAGGTGATAAGAAGCATGGAGGAACCCATCCAATCTAGACCAGATGAAACCCTCCAACTAAACCAGTAGCGATGACATAGAGCCTTCGTGACTGCTAACACCTAGAATGACCAATAAAGTTGTGACTTCAAACATTACTGCAGTGAAAACCGCACCAACCATCCATCCAAAAAATAAAAAATTCACACATTTTCCAGTCTTAAGGAAAGCACATAGACATACATCCAAGACAAAATCTATTTCATAACTAAAGCAGATTCATGGATGGAGAAAATACATACCTGTAACCAAAAGCACCTTAAAACGTGAGCTTGACTGAGCTGTTCTTTCCCTACTTGAAAGTCGGAATCTAACCACAACAAAACATAGTTTGAACAGTAGCCTGACTAGGGTGGCAGCTAGTGGAAGGATTAGGAGTGACGTGCAGTAAATGCATGCCACCTCCATGCTCAAACTCATTCAATTCCTTAGTACGCACTAGCCACTACTCCATTAATTCATCCAATTGAACCATGCATTGAAACCAACATCCTTTAATTTCTAAGACCACCACCCACATATTACCATTTACAACTATACAGTAATGCATAACAACTATATTTCCATCGAACTCAATAAATCCCATAGCTATTATTTGTTAGCTAGGATTTACAACGATTATTTTAATGCATATAGTGTAACATGTTAGTATAGACCATTTCCTTCTTTTTTCATTTTTTTGTTTATATTGTTTTATTTCTTTTCAATTGCTCTTTATTTGTCATCACTAACATGTGCCTTTTGTAGGTGTCACAAGTAATAAATCCAAGATTAAATAGCAAGGGTAAAAACAAATATCATAAGCCATCATGGCATTCAAGTCTAGAGCAAGAGAACAAACATGTATCATCCCTCATCCATCTGTCGTGAATGGGACCAACATCGATCATCAATCATTCACAATCTTGTAAGAAGTGTCGAACATTGTTGGCCCTTGACCAAGTTTGAGGATCCTTTGTCATGTTTGACCTACTTTTGGGACTTCGACAAGATGTCGAAGACGGAGCGCAATTCGAAGCAGAGATCAAGGGATCTCGGCCCCTTTTTAGGGCCTTTTTGGTTTTGGGCTTATGTAACGAGAATGGGGATGCCGACCCACGGGTTTACCCATGTTTAGGCCCATTTTATAATATATAAATAGAAATCTAGGTGATGTAGGAAGTAGTAAGTTAGATATATGTGATCGAAGGAGGAACAAGTATGTGATGCTAAGTGCTAAGTGCAAGTGGTAACTATAATTGCTTTGTGCATATTGTGTGAGGCTTGCAGAGCTGAGTGCAAGTGATTGTAAGAGATTGTGGAAGGCTTGGTGTTGTAATACAAGGAAGGAGTATCTAGAGAGGTGCGCAAGTCTCCTATCCTCTGTAGAGTAATATCTCAAGGCTCTGTGCATGTAGCTGATTAACCGAAGATAATAAAAGAGAAGAAGAGTTGGTGGACGTATCCCCAGGGTGGGGGTGAGCCACGTATATCCTGCGTTGTGGTTGCTATGTGCTTTATGGTTGTTCTATTGCCTATGTGATTGAATGCTTAGTGCACTAATGTATTCTTAGAAGGATCTAATATGGTAGCTTAGTACTAAACAATGTGAAGGAATGCTAGATCTGATCTATGTTGATACACTTATTACTTGAATCTATTGGATCTGTATAAATATTGCGTTGATCTGTTGTTAGGGCTTAGTTGCGTTGTAAACTAAGGATGAATATTAATGAACTGTAACTGCTAAGTACTATGTTAATGTGTTACCATCACATATCTGTGTCCCAGCTAAGGTTGCAGATACTGGAGTCCTGCAACCACCTCGGGTGAGACTTCATCTGCTTCGCAAGTGTTGCCGAAAGGGCCGGTAGTTAGGGTTTTGTTGGTGCATTGTTGTAGCGTTGAACCATGGGTCTACCCCTGTGCCAACAAATGGTTCCATTTCCGAGACCTGAAACTGTGATTGCTGGGAACTGAGGAAAATAAAAAGAGAAAGGCCCTGTGCGTAGATCTACTACTGAAGTGCACAATATGTGACCTGAAACTGTGATTACTGGGAACTGAAGGAAAGAAAGAAAGCTCTATGCGTAGATCTGTTGCCTTAGTGCGTAGTATTCTACTTGAACTGTAAATCTCTATGCGAAGAAGAGAAGTCGTATCCGACGAAAAGAGGTAAGATCTTGAAGCTTTGTGCTCTGGTAAAGGTAAGAATATTGAAAAGTTTTAGATCTGGAAGATTTAAAGGTAAGAATAGTGACAAGTTTTAGATCTGGAAGGTTTGTGCTATGCTGAAAGTAAGATTAGTGGAAATTTTTGTTTCAAGAGTATGGATCTAGGTATGTTTGATAAATGTTATCCTAGTCTGAAAACTAGGGCACAACTAGAAGAGAGAAGGTTTGATATGAGTAGATCTGATAGAAATAATGAAATATATATTATTCATATGCATAGAAAGAATGTTTGCACTAACAAATGGATGCAGGATCCTAGAAATAATTTTTTGCAGGTTAGCTACTATGATCCTAGTGCGCAGTACAGGAAAGGTTGGGGATTGTTTAAGAAAAAAAGAGGATTAACCCTTTGTTACAGTTGCAAAAGACCAGGACATCTTGCTAAGGAATGCCCTGGAAGAAGACCTAGTTTTCTTTTTTGTAAAGCTATGGACCATGAAGTTTTAGATTGCCCTAGAATGATTGCTAAGATTGACAAAATGAATATGAGACAAGAAAACCTTGAGGAAGGTCACGAAATTGAGACCATGGCAGAACCCCAGACAAAATCAAAGACTGTACTACTGCAAATGAAAGAAACCCTCAATGATCACAAAGATATCAACTTATAAGATATATTCAAAGAAAAATAATGCATAGAAGAAAGAATAGGAGACTTCGACACAGACTGTGTTCTGGATGAGGAAACACAAGTAAATATCATGACAAAAAGAACTTGGGAAGCTTTAGGAAAGCTTGATATGATTCCTTCATTAGGACGAATAGGACTTGTTGTGCTACTTATATGTGTAATATAATGCACTCATTAATTATCAATCCGAGATTCGTAATCAACAGAGTTACAAGACACCAATAAGAAAGGT
>JASDQU010687766.1:22274-47387 GCA_032191745.1 Picea mariana
ATTGCAACTATATGTTTATGTCCTTTCTATTTACATGAGCAATTGATTTACTTGTTGAATATCTTGTCTATTTGCTTATTGTGGTGTGGATCAGGGAAGTTTTGAGTATCCCACTTGGGGAGGCAATACTTCCTTTGATCCTTAAGTGCTTTTGTGATTGTTGCCAGTGAAGGCAATCCAAATGGAGTAAGTGCCATTTGGGGCATGCTTGGCTTATGTGTGTAAGTCATTTACAGCTTATCATATCTTGTACATCTTGTTACATTGGTGTATCTTTGTATCTAATTGATATATCTTGTATCTAGCTTATGTATCTTTGTATCTGATTTATAAATCTTGTAAACATTGTAACACTTAGACATTCTTTGTATAGTTGTAACTTGTGGTCTGGGGTAGTTTAAACTTGTATCAATTGTAAAACTTCTGTAATTGAACCACCCTCAAACCTTAGTCGACCCCATTGCCCAACATAGGCACTAGTCTTGGTTGACTTAGGAAAAGGGCTGACTCTCATAATAGATTAGACTTGCACTTTGCATTGCTGCTTGATCATCTTAGGCTAGTTTTCCCCCTTTGGCCTATAACGAATTAAAACTAACTCCTAGAACCTTTAACTTTAAAATTAACTTAGTAACTAGGGACTACCCCCCTTGGCTTCCCTAGGAGTAAGCCTAGAAGGAAGAAGTTCCAGTCAAGGTGACAGTGTGGACTTAGAACTTAGACTTTGTGTCTCCGGGCACACTAAGTGAGTTGGACTTAGATCACGTTAGCAAGTGTGCATTAGGACGACAACACCATCTACAGCATGATTGATCTTATAGATCCACTTGGAAGTCACCGCAAACTTCCCCTCTAGTCTCGAAACTATGTCCCACACATCATTCTTCATAATGGATCGATGCTCCTCCATCATGGCATCCTTCCAAACCTGTTGGCCTAATGCCTCCTCAAAACTAGAAGGCTCGGAATCAATGATGTTACTCATAAGTGCCACATAGTTCGAAAACCTCTACGGAGGCCTTCTCTCCATGAAAGTGTCGTTGGGGGCCGCATGCTTCTCCACATCTCTCAAGGTATCCCGAAGTCATCTAGGCCTCGTGTCCTCATCACTAGGAGGGTCCACTAGATCCACTAACTCCCATGTACTGAGGTTGAACCCTTGTACTAGATGGACCTGTACTCTCCTCAACCTTCGAAGCCTCCTTCTCCTCGCCATCTGTCTCTGTTGTGGTTTCTCGAGACCTCCTGAAAGCCAACTCCTCCTCAAACCTGACATCCCAACTAACCTCAATCTGTAGTTGTCCTGGAATGTAGATCTGATAGGCCTTCGAAGTCGCATTATATCCTATAGACATGCCCTTCCTCCCAGAAAGCTCTAACTTCGTGCTCTTCTCCTTAGGAAAATTCCCTATCTCTGGTTTCACTCCTATGAATGCCTCCTAAGGAGTCTTGTCCTCCAAGATCCTATGAGAACTCTTGTTCTGAACATAGACTATCGTGTTGTTGACACCTATTCCACTAGGGGGTCAACGCCATGTGCCATGAAGAGATGCATCATCAGATGCTCATTTGTTGAAGACTTTGGTTCTACAGGACATTTTTGGCCCTAGCACTTCTTTTGGTAACTGGAATTTTCGCACCCCTACGTGGGTCAATAATGTAATAGGTCTGCATTGGTCATAGTTAGGTTAGTTACCTTGGGATCGGTTCATTGGGAGAGTTCATTTCACCGAGGGTTTTTTATCCTCAGGTTATCAATTGGGCTTTTCATCCTTACTGATTTCCCTTGAGTTTTTCCCTCACACTTGCAATAATTCCCCCAAAGTGGTGAAAGGCGTTCTAATGGGCTTATCTTCTTGTAACTATTGTTTAGGAATGATGTAAATGACCATGCAAGACATCTTAGAAAGTTTCATAGAATTCCATTGAGTCTAAAATAGTTTTTTTTAATTAATTAATTTTTAATTAAATTTCCCTAAGTTTAGAGGTTTAATTATTTAATTAATTAATTATTTTTTAGCAAAAATTGTAAAAACTAGGTCCTTGGACTTTTGATAGGGGTATGTGTGCTCAAAAAAAATGGAAAGACACCCCTTACACCCTTGGACCAAGTTTTAGCTCAGTCGGATAACTTCTGCTATGGGTTTGTCCATCTTGAGTGTCAGTCAGTCAAAAACAACAATTTTAATTGCTAAGTCTTGATGGTGGGCCCCCCTCCTTGGGATCTCATCTTTTGTTTGGTGGTGGACACTTGGCATTGATCCAAGAGAGGTAGGTTTGCCTCTCCAAGTATAAATAGATCCCTTTTCTCACTCCCTCCTAACCATATCTTGAGATATTGGTATGCTACTTGATTTTCACCACTCTCTCTCTCTTTCTTGTTCCATCTTTCATCCATTCTTTGGCTCTTAGGGTTTTGGAGCAAGTATTTCTCCAAGATCCATATTCTTGAGTAATAAAAGGAGAAACTTTGGAGGATTTTGGAAGAGCAACAAGTATTTTTGTTCTTGCAACACATGAGGTAATCTTGTAAGTTTGGTATGATGATTTCATAGAGTAGATCTTGGGTAAAGTGTTTTACTTGGGTAGATCTAACAACGAGTAACCTTGTTAATCTATATATGTGGGTTTGCTAGATAGGGTGCAAGTATTTCATCTTATTAGCATATTCAGCCATATTATCTTCTTGTATGCATATCACCTTGTCAAGTTTTGCAGGTTTGGCTTCAAGGGTTTTATTGGGAATGCCTCAAGAAAGAGTCCTCCCTTAAAGCACATATAAACTCATTTCTCATTATTACTCATTCTCTTATTGTTGTTCATTCCATATGATATTTCAGCTAGCTTAGCATAGTAGATTGGTCACTTTAATCATCTTTTATCACAAGTTTTTAAGGAGAAAAATTTATGCCCTAAAAACAGAAATTTTTCTTCACATTGTTGGTTGTGTGTAGCTTTTCCAGCAAGCATAGCTTGTTGGTTTTTACAGGTTTTCAACAAGTTGAGGGGGTTAAGTTGCCCTAAAATAGCCACACAACACTCCAAGACCCTTCTTTTCAAGTGGGTAACAAATCTCAACCTCTACTTTTCATTTTCTAGCTAGTTTTTCATTATTTCTTTACTTTTTAGTAAGCTCTTGCTTGCTCATAGCTTGGGAGGAGAATTGGTACGACCTACCTCCCAAGTGTGAGCTTAGGGTAGCTTAGGGTAAGTGCAAATTTCAAGTTTTTCATTTCTAAAGCACCTCCTTGGGCTAGGACGTGGGGTTTAGTGAGCATTTGTGTTGATAGTTGTTTTGCTTGCTTACTTTCCTCACAACCTCATTGGCACAATAAGGTAGGCTTGCCTCCACCTTGTGCCATTGAGTTGCTTGGCTTGCTTTTTCACTTTCTCTTTCAAGTTTGTCTAATCTTAATAATTGCCTACACCTTGGGAGAGAAACCCCCAAAATCATAAGGCTAGGATAAGTAATGTGCTTTGATCTTTTCTAAATGCTTTAATGGTTTAAAACATTCTAGATCTAGATCTTCTCACACATTAATCCTTAGCTTAATCCCTTGGGGCATAATAAACTTGTTTAATTCTAGTTGCATGTTATAAGTTATCTTAAGATCTATTTTGTTTGCATGCTCTAATCCAACATATACTAAATGGTTCATGCTTTAATGGTTTAGCAAGTGGATTTCTTTTCATGCTATCACATTTTTAAGGCCATTTGCCAACACACTCAAGTTAACAATTTGTTGGACAAGTTGATAGCGTAGGCATACATCTAAAGTTTTCAAGCTTTCTCTTTCACACTTTATGTTTTTCTCTTAATGCTCTAACAACATAAGATAAGTGGTATAAGCTTGAAACTTTCTTTCTTCTCTTTGGCAAGTTGTTCTTGCCCTTGTGCTTTAGTATTCTTTTCATAACAAGCTTCTTCATGTTAATGGTTTAATCATGGTGACAAACTAAATCGTTATTCAGCTTGGTCTTTCATGTTACACATGTGTTAAAATGCTTCATTTACATGCTCTAAATAACACATTTTATAAGTTGCAGTAAGTTTAGACTTTGGCATTTAATCACCAATTTAAGGCATCTAAAAGTCACTTAAACACTCTCTAATACACCTAAAAGTCTAACCAATTGATATATGTACTTAATAGACTTAATAGGGTACCTTAAACCATCGTCTTCACCATCTAAAACGGGGATTGAGGAGGGCAACGGAAGGTGCTAGACCGGGGACAGTCTCATGGCGCACGGCGTCCTTTCCGTAAAAACTCAATTCTTAGGGTTGACCAGTGAAGCTAGGGTAGGCCTCATTGCCTCACTTCTTGAACATCCAGCAGGGATTTGGCAATCGGGGGAGGAGGTTTTGGGTGAATCACTTAATAAGGGTAATTAAAATCTTGCAATCTTAACGAACCCTTAACTCACTAAGTAATTAAACCTTGGCTTGATCTAATACATCTTAAGGCTTAATACTTGTAACTCAATTTCTCATCTCATAATACTTTGTGAGTTAAATAACTAAAGGTGTTGAGTATCTTAATCGTTATAGGACACTTAAGTTTTAATTTCTAAATCTTCTAAGTATCCTTGTGAAGTGTGAATGTTGATGTGTTGATGATGATAATGCCTTGATCTCCTTTATATCCTGCACATATAAACAAAATGTGGTTAGCTTGTTAATTGTATCATTGATATTTGACATTCTTTGTTGTAAGTACTTGTATCTAGCAAGTTGTGGAATAATTATTCTTTTGTAATCTTTTGTAATCATATTGTAACGAAACACCCTCTAACTCTAGTTGACCCCTTGCCCAACCTTAGGCACTAGTCTTAGTTGACCTAGGGAAAGGCTTGCTTGACACACAAACTCTTGCATCTTGCATTGTTGCCTTAGCATCATAGGTTAGGCTCCCCCCAAACCTTAACGAATTAAAAACAACTCCTAGAACTTAACTTTAAATCTTATCTAGAAACTAGGGACTACCCCCCTTGGCTTCCCTAGGAGTAAGCCTAGACGAAAGAGGCTCAAGCCAAAGTGACAGCGTGGGCTTCGAACCTAAGCATTGTGCCTCCAAGGACACACTAAGTGAGCAGGACTTGGCTCACGTTTGCAAGTGTGTATAAGGACAGCAACACGTGTTACACATCTCTGCCCAAAGAAACATAGGTAGATCCTGATCATGCAACATTGCCTTGGCAGCTTCAACTATGGTCTAATTCTTCCTTTTCGCAACCCCATTATGTTGTGGGTTGTCAGGCACTATCAGTTGCCTCTTGATCCTTGCCTCCTTGTAGAAACCCCTGAAGTCGTTGGAGGTATACTCGCCCCCATTATCTAACCTCAAGACCTTGATCTTCTTCTCGATCTGATTCTCCACCTGAGCCCTGAACTCCCTGAATCAATTGAAGACCTCATCCTTGGTCTTAATGAAGAAGATCCATGTCCTCCTGGAATAATCATCAATGAAGGTCACATAGTACAAGTAACCACTCGAAGATGGAACTGACATCGGTCCACACACATCTGAATGTACTTGATCCAAGATCCCCTTGGACCTACTATCATTGCTCGAAAAAGAAGCCTTGGCATTCTTGCCAACTACACAACCCCTGCATACACCCTGGTGCTTTGCTCCAAACTCTGAAAGACCTATAACCATCCTCCTCAACACTGGCAAAGCCTTGTAACGCAAGTGTCTCAATCTCATGTGCCAAAGCTCACATAGACTATCATTGTCATGTACCAAGGCCTAGGCTGGTTGCCCTTTCAACCTATAAAGACCTCCATCACGAACACCAATGACACCTGTTGAGTCAATGCTCGATCCTCTCGATCATGCAAGAACTTGTCCACCTAAGAATGCCATTGCATACCCTCTGTCCTCCATAGCTGAGATAGAAAGTAGGTTCTTCTTCAACCCCGACACATACAATACATTACTCATCCTGAGAGGCTTCCCGGACTCCAGCTGAAACAAAGTTGTCCCAACTCCCTTGACTGTATACTTGGCATTATCACCAAGCTCCACCTTCAATCCTCAGTCCTCCTCTGAAAAACTAGTGAGCGACTCATGTGATCCTCTCATATGACGAGAAGCTCCACTATCCACCAAGCAAGTCCACTATCAGAAACTATACCAGAAAAGGCGGAGACCAATAAGAACTCCCTCTAAAGCCTATCTGCAAGCTCATCCACCTCTACTGATGATGCATGTTGCTTCCCTCTCCCTTTCTTTCGTTGTGGACACTGTGAAGCAGAGTGGTGATCATCAATACATCGTGGGATCCACCAAATCTGAATTGTGATCTAGTGTATGAAGGAAGCAGTGATCGATTTGGGACTCATAGAGAGACCCTACCTCAACCTACTCGAATATCACCGAAGGAAATGGAGGAAAGAAAGAGAAAAAGGACTACGCCTTGGTTGTAATAGCAAATGGTCAAAGGGGCATAAATGTCAAGAAACAAAATTGTTCACCTTGGAGAATAATGATGAAGAGGAAATGGAGGCACTCGTACAAATGGATGAGGAAGAACTTGTGAACTTAAAAGAGCAAGAAAAAGATGTAGAAATTATCCACAACATTGACAGGTGTGAAATATTTGTTCATGCATTGGCAGGTTTGTCAGCACCTCAAACCCTTAAGATTGCAGGATACAATAAGAAACAAAAGGTCATAGTGGTTATTAACTCAAGTAGTACCCATAACTTCATTGATAAAAGATTAGCAGAGAGCCTCAAATGTTTGGTGTATCCAGTGACAAATTTTCAAGTTTTGGTTGCTAATGGGGAGAGTATTGATAGTGCAGGAAAATGCCACAACATTAAACTTAGTATGGGAGAATATAACTTAGAAAGCCCAATGTATGCCTTTCCAATTGGAGGAGTAGATGTTGTAATGGGGATTCAATGGTTGAGAACATTAGGTACAGTTTATACAAACTATAAAGAATTGTTCATGAGATTTGAATTGGAAGGAATTCAATATGAATTCAAAGGGTTAAAATATGCACCTTCTCAATTCATCAGCTCTCATAGAATGAAAAAGCTCTTAAAAAGTGTAGTAGGGAAGTTGCGGTTAGACTTTATTCAATGAAAGTAAAGAAGGAAGATGAAAATATTCCAGAGGAATTAAAATGCACCTTGGAAAAGCACCATACGATCTTCCAAGAAATTCCTAAAGAGCTACCTCCAACTAGAGATCATGAACATCAAATTGAACTAGTACATGGAAGTACTCCTCCTGATAAAAGGCCTTACAGATATCCTCACCAGCAAAAGAGGGAGATTGAGAAAATGGTACAAGACATGTTGGATTCAGGTATTATTCAACCAAGCAAAACTTCATTTTCATCTCTAGCAGTCATGGTGAGGAAAAAAGATAATTCTTGAAGGATGTGTCCCGATTATAAAGATCTAAACAAAACCACAATCAAGGATAAATTCCTATTCCAAATATTGATAAGCTATTAGATGAGTTTCATGAAGAAAAATTCATTTGTATGGAAGGAAGAGGCTACCTTGGCATTCTCACTCTTAAAGGATGCCATGTCTTCTACAGCAGAATTGGTTGTTATCCCCTATCCTAGGGATAACTAAGGAGATCATGTCTCGAGGCCCACAAGTCTTAGACATGGAGTGTCAAGAGCCGGATGACTTGAACATGGCACCGGAGGGCCCATCTTTGCAGCCCATCTATCAGCAGCAGCAGTATCCATCCCACCAGCCTGGTCCTAAAGTAGCAATAAGTCTTGCTCCATGAGGTAATGAGTTCGGGTATCATGGTATGTGTCACTCTGATTATTGAAGCACTAGAATATGTTGCACTGAATTCTCTTTCATTTCATAATGTTTGCTTGGAAATTATGCTCTTTAACTTGCTCATACCTAGGAGGGTGACATGATGCCCTAGTAAGTTAATCCCCCTTTAGGATGGGTTGCCACTGGGTGGGTCTATGAAAGGTCATCGTCCATTCCCTCCATACTTACCACTTTTCGTCCTTACTCCTCTCATTTCCCCCCCTACCTTTGTTCAAGCATTGGGTTTGCCACACTAGGAAGGGTTGTACCTTACCTTGTGGGAAGAAGGGGCTAAAGGCCCAGAGAGTAAAAGTAGCTAGCAAGAGTTAAAAGCCAAAATGAAACCTTTGAGATGCTTCGCCCAGGGATTCCCGAGAAAGCAGTAAAAGGCTTCTCAGTAAGAAAAGGGAACCCGTAAGATAAATAAACACTCAAGGTATTAGTTGGTGGATAGGAGGTCTCATCTTGAGCCGGCATGTAGCGGTATGACACTACCATCTATCTAGTCACCAAACCAGGGTAGTGGCTCTTGGTGGCATAGCCAAGAGAAAGGGGGTCTCATCACGAGCCAGCCTTCTCATCTCCGTGAAATGCTTGTGGGTAACGCTGTCACCTCTGGTCACCAAGCCAGGACAGTGTCCCTCAACTCTTCCCTTGAAGCACAAAAGGGAAAGCAATAAGACTAAGAAAAAAAGGCATTGAATGGGCTAGGAAACAATGGCATCCATGATAAGGTGTAGCCCGCCCTCTACAGAGGCACCCACAGGCAAGACCTACATTTCCCTGTTATCATTGCACCCTATGCCCAAACACTTCCCGTGTCACCTCACTCACACTTACATGACCTAGATTGGCTTTCACCTAGGAAACACCCCGAACTTAAGAAAGATTAGCCCAATAGGACATCTTGAGACCCTCTCCAAACCTGACTTGTTAAACTGCATAACGTCTTTGAGCATTTGTCTGGGTAAAGGGGGTTTTGATGCACATGTTTGGGTAATTTGATTATTAGATGTGATTGGCATTGCTATGATCCCTATGACTTATGAACCTTGGGAGGGCGTACTTGTTGTTGTTGCAGGACCTTGCCCAGTGGACAGGTACATATGGGGGAATGATTAGCTCGGACCTCCATGTGGCTGAAAGCCCGCAGATGGATGTTGTGACCCCAACCAGGGGCAGAGAGACACCAGAGGCTTGCACCAGGAAGAAAGAAGGATGTTTCCCCCGAGACACTCTGGCAGGCCTAGACCCAAGGGGTCTTGCCTTTCCACCAGGACGTTGACCCTTGAGGGTCCACGACATCATCATTTTGACCCTAGACGTCATCTAGTCAGGGTTTGCATTTATGAGGGTGGTTGTGTGCTAGTTGGCACATGTGGCAACATTTAGGGCCTTTGGAGGCCAAACGTTTTGCATTTGAGGCCTAGCATTCCACCCTAGGGGCCTAACGTCACCCTAGAAGGGCATGACGTCACCCTTGGATTTGATTTTAGGGTTTAATTAATGTCATTTATGTAAAAACTGGATTTTAATGTAATTTGGCCATGTCGGCCTTTTTATGACCTAATTTTAATTAAAGGTCATTGAAACTGTATAAATAGAGAGAAAACTCTCATTTTTTCATCATCAACTCACCACACAAGTGGTGTGGTCTGAAATTCGACCCTCTTTAAGGGTTATTGGCTGAAAAAACTTGCGTTATTTTGAGGTTACTTGGCTTTTTAAGGAGGTGTGCACTAGCTTTTCTTGGAATATTTTGGCTTGGTGAACTTATCAAAGGATTTCTCTTGGCAAATGGTGGTTTGATGCATGATTATTCTTGGTATAAGTAAGTAAACTCTTGTTATTGGTCATCTTTTATGGTTGCTAGTCTATTTTGCTTGCTTATATATGTAAGATTATGAAATTGCATGCTAAAACCCTAAGTGTGGAGAACTAAGTTGTTTATGTCTTCATTATTTGTTTGTCAACCTTCCTTTTCTTGTCTTACCTCTAGAAAGCTAGGCCTAGCTTTCTAAAGGTATTGGCATAGACTCTCCTAGGAACCTAACCCTAGTTTCCTAAGGTGATGTCACACTTCTAAGACCAAGGAAGAGGGATGCACTAGGGCCTAGCAAGGCTACACTCTAGCACTTCTTCCCCATTTGTTTTGAGGATAGGGGGACTAAGATCATTACTCCTCCCTACCTCCAAGACCTTACCCTTGGCATTTTAAGCTCAAGGAGGCAAGAACCCCAAGAGCCTAGCTTGCGCTACACCTGTAGAGGCTTCTTGTTTGAACGAAAGTTGTGGAAGACTAAAGTGTTACTTCTCCACAACCTTTCTCCTAACCTTGACCCTAGATCCATTGCCATTTCTTCCTCATAAAGCTAAGCGCCATCCTTGAACTCCATTTTACCCAATGCAAGGCACTAGTCAAAACCCTAGGTTTCAAACCCTAAGGGCTAAACCTTTCAAACAACCTCTTAAAACTATTCAAACGACCTCTTCTACTAACCTACAATGACCAACTCCTTTGGGACTTGACTTTGTGATCCACTAACCTTTCCTTATTGCATGACCAAATTCCTTGTTAATTCTTTCCATTCGCAACTCTAACCCTAACCGGCAACCAACTAGTTTTGGACTCTTCCCTAGACTTCAAGCTAGCCTGCACATAGAACTAACCTTACTATAACCACTTGGACTTAGAATCTTCATTAGACTTTGAACCATTGGTTATGCATTGCATTTACTCTTCTTTCTAGCACTTGGCAAATCATTATCAATTTCATAGATTGTTCCTGCTATCAAAACTTTGCTAGACTTATTGCAATTGCTACCCCTTTGTTACTTCATTAATTAATTTGAGGCATATTTGTACTTGCAATCAATTGTTTATATTCTTGAAGCATAACATTATTTATTATTGCACTCATTGGGCTAGCTGACTCATTTAGTCTTGATTGAAGCAACATTATCATTTGAATACTTGTTTGTGCTTTCTCTGCTAGTAAACAACTCCTTGCAAGTCACTAACTCTTTTAGGCTTCATCTTCCAAGACTTAAACTCAAAGGTGACCTGTGAGAGGGGAGGGACTTTCTTGTATCTTTTACCTTAGCCTTCTCAAACCCTCGAGTCACTGGGGATGTCTCCCCTGGGGTACATTGATATACTCCTAAATAGAAAGGGGTTTCCTATTAAAGTGACAGTGATAGGTCACCCCCTGTTACGCCAATCTTGCATCCACTTGCCTTGGGCTTTCGGCAAGTATAGATTGTGCGATAACATTGGCAACACCTAATTTTGGTAAAACATTCATAGTTGAATGTGATGCATCAGGACAAGGAATTGGAGCTATATTGACGCAAGAAGGGAGACGATTGGCCTTTGAAAGTAAACAATTCAAGAGAAATGACTTGGTGAAATCTACATATGAAAAAGAAATGGCAGCAATTTTACATGCAATAAAAAATGGTAACAATATCTCATTGGGAGGCATTTTAAAGTCAAGATAGACCATGATAGCCTAAAGTACGTTTTGGAGCAAACATTGTCATCAAAAGAGCAACAAAAATGGGTAGTAAACTTGATTTTGAAATAATCAACAAAAAGGGGAACGATAATGTGGTAGAAGATGCCCTTTACAGAATAGAAGAAGCCTCGAGTTTATATTCCATTACATCTTCCATTCCCACGTGGTTGGAAGAAGCTTGCATGAACAACAAAATGACAATACTACTAGACAGAATATACAATTTATAAAGGAAAAGATGAACTCTATGGAACATTGGGAGTGGAAGAGAGATATCCTTTGGTACAATGGTAGAATATTTGTATGCCCTCGATCAAATTTGAAGCAACAAATATTAAGCGAGTCTCATGACCGCTTCGATGGCAGGACATTCAGGGTTCCTTAAAACATATCAAAGGATCAAAAAAGATTTTTTGGGGGAAGAAATGAAGAACGATATTCAAAAACTTGTAAGAGAGTGCCAGGTTTTCCAAAGAAATAAAGGAGAGCTAGTAAAAGCTCCAAGTTTGCTTTAGCCTTTACACATACCTAATCAAAGATAGAGATATCAATGGATTTCATTACAAGTTTACCGAAAAATGAAGGTAAGGATGACATTTTTGTGGTTCTGGATAGACTCACAAAATATGCACATTTTTTGTGAAATTCAAAGTACATATACGACAAGTCAAGTGGCAGAATTGTTCATGAAGAATAATTCATAGACTTCATGGACTGAACAAAGAGTAGTGAGGAGTTAACTCAGGGAATCAAGGGTAATGCGCCAGTCTGGTGATGATCCCAAGGCAAGGTCGAATTAGCATGGTGATGATCCCAATGTTGCATGGTGACAAAACCAATGCAGCATCTAAACTCAACTCAACTAGTCAAACTGAAGTGTCAACTGAAAGAGAATATTCTCTAGGTGGAATATTCTCCGGGTGGAATATTCTCCCCTAAAATATAAGAGACTGAATAATGACTAATTATGACTAATAAACAAGGAAAAACCTTAGGAAAAAGAAATCCTAGGTGTGTGTGAAGTAACTCCAACACCCCCCCTGAACATCACTATGGTGAAAATAAAAAATGGGTCCCGGCAACGAGGCCATGTTAGGTACCCAAATACAAAAGATACACTAAAATAAAGTGAGGAAAGAGGGAAAACCTCATGGGAAACCCCCCCCCCCCCCNCCCCTCAAGGTACAATGTATGTAAAAAGAAGAACTACAGGTGCTAGGCAACTGTGTCCTTCACTCCAAGACGACTTCGCAAAGAATGGAACTTCTGCTCAGTGAAGGTCTTGGTGAAGATGTCTGTCGTCTGTTCTGTTGAAGGACAGAACTGTAAGTCGATGATCCCCTCGTGTACTAAGTCCCGGATGTAGTGCATGTGGATCTCGATGTGCTTCATTCATTGCCTCTGAACTGGATCTTTGCAAAACTTCAGAGTGCTCTGGTTGTCACACCAGATGACGATCGACCGATGAAACTGAATGCCCAACTCAATGAGAAAATGTTGTAGCCACATAGCCTAAATGGCTATGTTAACTACCCCTTTGTACTCTGCCTCGGCTGAAGATAGAGCAATTGTAGCTTGCTTCTTGCTCGACCAACAGATAGGCCCGGAACCAAGCCTAAGTGAGTAACCAGATGTGGATTTGCGATCAGTGTTATCGCCATCCCAGTCGGAATCAATAAACCCGATGAGATCTAATGTAGAGTCTGTTGCATAATGAATCCCAAAGGTGATGGTGCCCTGAACGTATCGAAGGATGCGCTTTGCAGCTTTCCAATGTAGCTCATGCGGCTCCTGCATGAACCTGGAAACTGTGCCAACTGCATATGAGAGGTCTGGTCTGGAGTGTGTGAGATACAACAAGTTCCCCACTAGCTGTATGTACAGTGTGTTGTCAACCAGGTGAGTCTCCCCGCCATCCTCAAGTTTGACTCCTGATAGGAGAGGCGTCGGAGCAGACTTGTAGTCTGTCATGTGAAATCTCTCAAGGAGATCTCGTGCATACTTGGCTTGAGACAGTTTGATGCCTGGTGCATCCTGACTGATCTCGAGTCCAAGGAAGAAGTGTAGCGGACCCATGTCCGTCATCAAAAACCTGTCATGTAGAATCCTCTTGACTGCAACAACTGGTGATCAACAAATCATCAACGTACAGAACTAAAAGTAGAAGTGAATTAGTCGTCCTGAGAATGTAGACATTCGAGTCTGATTTACAACATGCAAAGTTCTGTGACAACATGTAGGAGTCCATCTTGGCATACCATGCCCTCAAAGCCTGCTTGAGGCCATAAAGGGACTTCTTCAGTCAACAGACCAAAGATGAGTCCTACATAAATCCTTGGGGTTGCTCCATGTAGATCTCCTCTGAGAGATCGTCGTGAAGAAATGCATTATTCACGTCCATCTAATGGACTTCCCATCCTTTGGCTGCCGCAATGGCAAGGGCCAATCGTATGGAATCCATCTTCGCTACTGGAGCGAAGGTCTCATCATAGTCAATACCATGAACCTATTGAAATCCTTTGGCAACAAGCATGGCTTTGTATCTGCTAATATGTCCATCCACTGTGCTCTTGGTCTTGTAGACCCATCTACATCTAACAGGTTTCCTCCCGGAAGGAAGGGGAACCAGATCCCAAGTCTGGTTCTCGAGGATTTGCACTCCCCCTGCATGGCGGATTCCCAAAAGGGATTTCCAGCAGCCTCGCCATAAGACTATGGATCTGAAGACTGAACCAAAAAAAGATGCATGGAGGGCAATGGTTCAGTGGCAGTGAGTGCAACAGGAAGCTCCTCGAAATCAGATCGAGTCCTCCTAGTATCAGCTAGATCACCAACGAGATCCCCTGCAGCCTGAAGAGTAGTCTTTGCCCACTTGGGCCTTTGCTCTGGCTCTGCAACTGCATCTGGATGCTCTGACTCTGCATCTGACTGTACTGACTCTGAATCTGAATCATTTGAGTCCTCTGAATCAGAACTCTCGTCTGAAGAAGAATCGGCATGTGCATGCTCATCATCTCGGACACGTGGAAGAATGAAGGTGTCTGCATGCAGCTGATGAGGTGCATGCGAGACACTTTCCTCGAATTGGACACTTCGCTCAATGATGAGCCGGTCCGAGGAAAGATCAATAAGCCTATATCCCTTCACACCGTCGGGGTATCCAACAAAAATACACTCAGTGCTCTGTGGATCAAGTGCCTCCCTCTTTTCAGAGGGAATCTGGGCCCATGCACGTGAACCAAAAATGCGAAAGTGGGTCACTTCCGGTTTGAGGCCGCTCCAAGCTTCGTAAGGGGTTTTATCCTTGACAAATCTATGGGGAGATCTGTTTTGGATGTATGTTGCACAGTTAAGTGCTTTTGCCCATAGTCTCTGTGGTAGTGACTTTGCATGTAGCATGCAAGATGCCATCTCCTTTAGAGATCTATTTTTCTGCTCAGCAACTCTGTTTTGCTGCAGAGTATAGGGCACTGTATGTTGCAACTGAATCCCTGCCCCATGGCAAAGATTATGGATCTCGTGATTTACATACTCTCCCCCGTTCTCAGTTCGGAGGACTTTGATCTTCTTTCCGGACTGTGTCTCAACCAAGGCTTTGAAATCTTTGAGGTGTTGAAAGACCTCGGATTTTTGCCTGAGAAAGTAGATCCAAGTAAAACGTGAGAAATCATCAACAAAAATGAGAACAAACCTCGCTTTGTTGATGGATGGATGCGGAAAGGGACCCATAAGGTCACTGTGAATCAGATCTAAAGGTGCGGAAGCTCGCTGAGACTTTCCTTTGTCAAATTTCTCTTGAGGGTGTTTTCGGATAACACATCCTTCACATACTCCATTGGAGAAATGGATGCCTGGTAGACCGTCAACTAATCTTTGCTTGCTAAGTTGTTGCATGTATCTGAAATTCAAATGTCCAAACCTTTCGTGCCATATCCTACTACTTTCATCGACATGAGTAAGCAGTAAAGCAGAANACGTGAGAAATCATCAACAAAAATGAGAACAAACCTCGCTTTGTTGATGGATGGATGCGGAAAGGGACCCATAAGGTCACTGTGAATCAGATCTAAAGGTGCGGAAGCTCGTTGAGACTTTCCTTTGTCAAATTTCTCTTGAGGGTGTTTTCCGATAACACATCCTTCACATACTCCATTGGAGAAATGGATGCCTGGTAGACCGTCAACTAATCTTTGCTTGCTAAGTTGTTGCATGTATCTGAAATTCAAATGTCCAAACCTTTCGTGCCATATCCTACTACTTTCATCGGCATGAGTAAGCAGTAAAGCAGAATCAGGTTCAATGAATTCAGAAAACGTATACAATTTTTACTGATGATTTACCTCACCGATAGCAACCCTGGAGTTGGTTTGCATGTCGTAGATGTTCACGGAATTTGGTGTGAAGATGACTTTCTTTCCGGTGCCGAAATTCGTCATCTGATACACGGAGAGAAGGTTGACAGAAATTTTGGAAACATGCAACACATTCTCGAAGCTTCCATTGGTGAGTTCAATCCTTCCTTTGTCGGTGACTTCGACAGAAGAGTTGTCCCCCATCAGAATAGGAGGACCTTTGCATGCATCCAATGAAGAATAGACTGCTTCTGAGGCAGCCATGTGATGTGATGCTCCTGAATCTACGATCCAAGCATCGGGAGAGGAGTTGATTGCAATCAAGGCATGGCTAGAATTGTCTTTCTTGGAATTCAGATCTTCTGGCTTCTTCTTCTTGGCACCCTCGGGGATGCGATCTCCAAGGTTGTTTCGCTGAAGTATTTGAGACATCAGATCTATTTGTTTTTGCATGCATACAGATTCTAAATGGAATCCTCTGTGACAGTACGTGCATTTCTCCCCTTTTCTTCCCTTTTCTCCTTTGGATCCGAAGGCATCGGTGAAAGGTTTTGTGTACCCTTCCTTCTTCGAATGTGCATGAGCTTTCCGTTTATCTTTATCTTTAGATTTCTGATATTTTTGGCTACCATCATGCACAGTGAGTGCATGCGCCCTTGGGCCTTTGATTGTGCCCATGTTGATGAGCTTGGTTTGCTCTTGTGTCAGGGATTCGATAAAGTCCTCAAGAGAAGGCATCTTCTAGGTGGCTCCAGAGGCGAATTTGACAGTATGGAAAGTGGATACGAATACAGAGAATTCAGGACCAAGCTTGGAGAGAATGGTGAGAACCATTTGTTTCTCCTCCTTCGATTTATCAACCTCGCAAGCTTTGAGTTGCGACACTAAATCCTTGAATTTGGTAAAGAAATCTTGAATATTATCGAAGCTTTTTGGATCCAATGTGAGCAGCTCCACCTCCAGCATGTGTCCCCTCATCTCATCCTGTTTGCCAAAGAGCCCTTCCAAGGTGGTCCAGGCTTCATTGGGAGTCTTACAAGAAGATATGTGAAAAAGGAGATCGAAAGAAATAAGACTGCAAATTGTTCCGAGTGCCTCATCCATGCGATTTAAGTACTTGGATTTTTCTATGTCTGATGTCGGTTTTGTATATGTATTCAAGGTTAACCTGTACAACCCTCTAGTTCGGAGATGTATGGCTATTTTCTCCTTCCATGCAAAATAGTTGCAAGGTGTAAGAATGAATTATTTTTGGAAATCCATCTTTCCGCTATCTTCAATCTTTTGTACCTGCAAAAATTTTGGTGTAGCTTTTGCTTAGCAATCCGTCGGCTCCGATACCATGTAAATGTGTTGAACCTGCACAGAATAGATCTAGCTAAACAATAATACACACATTTGCAGAGAGAAAAGGAGAAAGAAGAAGAAGGAGAGAAAGAATGAAAGAATTTTCATTAACCGTTGGAATAATGAATAATTTACACATGATATACTCTGTATAACTCAATGAGTGCGCACTGGAGGAGAACAAATGCGCCACAGTGGTGGTCTAGATTGATCTAGACACACACCAGCAATTACGAGAGTGAACTGCCACCTAGTCTAGTCTCTCAGGCAGTTACGGGAGTGAACCGCCACCTAGTTGAGTTAACTAGTCAACTAGTCTTCAGTTAACTGACTGAACAAAGAGAAGTGAGGAGTTAACTCAGGGAATCAAGGGTAATGCGCCAGTCTGGTGATGATCCCAAGGCAAAGTCGAATTAGCATGGTGATGATCCCAATGTTGCATGGTGACAAAACCAATGCAGCATCTAAACTCAACTCAACTAGTCAAACCAAAGTGTCAACTGAAAGAGAATATTCTCCAGGTGGAATATTCTCCCCTAAAATATAGGAGACTGGATAATGACTAATTATGACTAATAAACAAAGAAAAACCTTAGGAAAAAGAAATCCTAGGTGTGTGTGAAGTAACTCCAACAGCTTGTAGCTGGCAAAAGATAAAAGCTAATCATAAACCTTCCAGATGCTCACCCAGGGATCCCGAGAGCAATGAAATGTCTCAAACGAAAAATTGATGGGACCCGTAAAATAAATAACTAATTAAACATGTCAACCAAGGTAGAGCGTGTGTAGGCAATGTTTTTCATGCTTAGGTAGAAGTCCCACACATTGTCTTCAACTTGGGGAAGCACAGTGTGACCAGGGTAGAGTTAAGGTGGGCAATGTTTTTCATGCTTAGGTAGAAGTCCCACTTTAGCTTCAACCTGGGAACACTCTAATAAATTAAATGGCAAAAGGGCTTGGGAAAATCATGCATCACAGATGAAGGGCAGCACACCCTCTACAAAGGCACCCATAAATGAGATAATATGGGCCCTTGTATGTCAAGAAACCCCATGCCCAAAAGTATTACACATATCCACCTCATACTCTCCACATGACTTAGAGAGGATCCACCTAAGAAACACTCCTTAACTAGGGGAATGATTCACCCGATAGGTCACCATGACAACCCTCCCATAGCTAAATTTGGCAAGTTGCATAAGGTCTTTGAGCGTTTGTTCATATTGAGAGGGGGGAGTTGATGCACATGTTCGAGTGGTTCTTTTATTATATATGGCTTAGTTGACATGATGCTTGTGACTTTTGAGCCCTTGGAGGGCGAATTTGCTTGTCTTTGCAGGGCCTTGACAAGTGGAAGTCATTTCGTGAAGGCACAAGGTCACTTGGACCTTCACTTGGGGTTTGAAGCCCATAGGATGGATGATGCACTCTTGCTTCTTGGACATTTCGGTCAGAGCCATTGCCTTTGGAGGCACTTGAGGATCCCCTGTAAGTGATTTGCTAGCCTTCCTAGCCCCAACGACTTGCCTTTGGAGGCCTTACGTTGCACTTATGGGGTATGACGTCACATTTGGAAGGCTAGGGGTTCGATGTATTGGTGGTGTTGATATTTTGGCATGATTTGGTTGAGGGAGGCCCTTGCACATGGAGACCAGGCCTTTGGAGGCCCAACGACTCCCTCACATTGATCAACGACTTGCTCAAAGTGCCAAAACGTCACACTATTACGACATGACGTCATCTTTTTGGGGTTACCTCCTTTGTAAAGTTAAATTTTGATTTCTAAAGGGGCAATTAGAGGAGGTCAACCTCCTATTAACCCCTAGATTTTCACCCTTGAAAATCTTGAGGGTTAAGAGCCAGCAAGCATTTTTTTGGTTGGCATTCTAAGATTCTCCCAGAGTTTAGCACTTGTGTTGAGCAAGAGGTTGGCTCCCATCAGAGGCAGGTATGATCGGTACATGGTTGTTTGGTTCAGAGTTAGAGTTGATTAGTTTCCATGCATATTTGAGAGAGATGTATACATATAGCAGGTATTGCTATTTTTTAGGAGACATGGTTTGAGTGGGTTTCTTGACAGTTTGGAGTTGTTCTGAGCATAAAGCATGAGTCCTTGCATGATTCTAGGCCTGATGACACTTTTCCGGGCAACATGCCAGAACTTTCTATTTTTAGCAGGTTTTGCTCCAGGCCCCGGATTCAGATTTTGAGCGTGGAGTATTGATCCTTAGGACATCCAGAGTCTTTTGGATCTTTTTCGGGATTATGTGGCACAGTTTACTATTTTTAGCAGGTTGAGCACCAGAGCTCGCATGTCAGTTCTGATCACATATTCGGATCCCTTGCGGAAAGACGAGATCAATGAGTATAAATTCAAGGGCATTCGGACGACTTCCTATTTTTAGCAATGTCTATTTTTAAACAGTGACATGTGGCGGTGTTCTCCCAGTGATCCTGGGTGATGTGCACAGTTTCCTAAAATTTAAGAACTGGATTTTATTTTTAGAAATGTCTATATTTAGCAAGTATAGTCATCGTCCACGCAGTGCCAAGTGGCACCCACAAAGATTGACATGAGACAGAGCTACAAGAATGATATGGCATCCACCTAAGTATGGGTCGCATTTTCCCATGACATGAGCATTTAATAATTAATTAATTAAGTTAAAGGAGGGCGCATAACTAGGTCCCATTTCCCGTATATTACTCCTCACACTCACCTATCCACTTGCCATGCATCACTTCCACAAAATTCGCCCCCAATTGAGTTTAAACCGTAAATTCCTAAAATTTAGGAGATTCCCTAAAATTTAGGGCGAATTTGACGACTCTTCTTTTATCTCACTAAGTGCACCCTCTTCTCTCTCTCTCTCATGTGGGCGCATTACTGAGTTAACTCTCACTCATCTCTTGCATGTCACAATAGCTTGAACTCGTGGCTATTCTTGGCCTTTGTCATGCATCCATACGCTCCATCTACCACTCACACTCCATCTAACTTAGGCGCATGCTCCATTCACTCACTCTCTCTTTTTTTTCTCCAAATGCGCCCTCTCTTCTCTCACACATGGGTGCATTCCTTTGTCATCTCTCACTCATGTGCTTGCATGCCAATTCCACTTGGACTAAACTCTATATTTAGTCACTCTCATGCAACTATGCGCCTATATCCCTCACTTCCATTCATTCTCCACCTCATTATTCCCTCTTCTCTTCCTCTAGTGCACCATCCTTCCTTTTAGGGCACATTCTCCTTCTCTTGTGCGCATATTCCCTCTCTCATGCTCATCCACCTGATCACCCACACTAGGACTTCACTCACACTTCCTTTTTTATCTCCTCTCATGCGCTTAGCCTTCTATTCTTAGCCACCCATTTGACTTCTCTTCTTCACCTTGAGATATGCGCCCCCTAAGCTATATATCGGATGCTTCACAGAGGTTCTTGGTCAATTCTTACTGCAACAACATAATGTCTCTCTCATTCTTCTCTCTCTCTCTCTATAGTCTGGTGGCTTTTCTTTGAGCAAAGGAAGCATTATATCGGTTGTAAGCTTGCCAAGTGTGGCGCAATCAACCCTCTTGTAAGCTTGATCAATAAAGAAGTGTGTTTTTGTCTTTGAACTTCTCTTCTTGGCGGGTACTGTGGTAAAATTGTGATCTGATTTGTCATTTTCTGAACTGTTTATTGTGATTATTTCAATCTTTTGAACAGTTTTCTCTTCTTTTTCCAATCTATTATCATTGTGCTAACCCTACAGGTTCCCTAAAAGCATAGAATATTACTTTTCCTCATTGTTTTGGACTATTTTTACACACTGTCCAAGACGAACAGCTTGTTGTTTTCTAGGTTTTACAGGCAGAAATCAGACTTAAAGACAAAAGCAAGGCACTTCATTGTGCCTAGGGACTCCCCCCTGAGGCTAGCAAGCACTAGCCCAAACATAGAGGGGTCTATCCTGTGACAATTTGGGGCTTTACTCCTTCAATTAGCCAAGTTTTCATCGCTGTAATAAAAGGTTATATCAGCACAATTGTAGGGTGGAAATTTGTGCTAACACGTCCCTAGTTGTGTTTTAACCTAAAGTAATGTGGACAAACTTTGTTTAGCTGACCTTGTATAAATAAAGGCCATTTTCATTTCATTTCATCGTAACAATCTCACTTGAGAATTACATACTCTATGGCTGAAATTTTTGCCCCTCTTGGGCAAATCGCATATCTCTCTCTTTAATGCTATTTGGATTCTAAACACTTGTCTTTGGAGCTAAAAGTGGTGCGTTATCTCTTGGATGCTTGTCTCTTGCTATGGTGATGGAATATTCTTGATAGATAAGGGTTTATCTTGCATATTTCTTGGAATTGGTAAGAAATTTCTGCATGTTGTTGGTGTTTCTTTCTTGTTTCATGGTTGTTCTTGTCTAAACCCTTGGAGGAGTATAAGAGCATACACCCTCCACCAAGATTCATCATAATTGCTATTGGATAAGCTATTGCAAAAGGTTGCTAAGAGGAGTAAAGGGCTTACACCCTCCCAGATTTACCTTGTTGGATTTGCTTGCTCTAGGGAGTAAAAGGGCTTACACCCCTAGAGAAGTAGTAAATCTAACCTTACACAAGAAGATTCCATTACCCATTGATAAGGCACTATTCTAAATTTGCATTGGAGAAATAAAATAATTGCATTGGTATACGTGAAATTGAGAGATATTGTATTTGTTCAAGTTGCAATATTTTCTAAGTGTTATAAGCTTGCTTATACCCGCTTATACCCTAAGGGCGTCTACTTTGACCAAGGAATTCTCTTGCTGCAATTAACTTGATGCTACAGCCATTAGGACTGTATCAAAACTTACTTTATTTTATCTATTGCTCACTTTTCCACTGCTGAAATTTACTTGTGAACCTAGATTACTGTTCTACTGCTCATTGGCTATCTTTTTTACGGTTTACTTGTTGATTTTCGTGGTTGGAATTTGCTTCTGTAGCATTTGTTTGCTACAGCCACTTGGTTGTAATAATAACTTGCTAATAACACCCAATAAACAGCCCTAAATTCCATTAAAGTCTTGCTCTTTTCAATGGAAATTAAACTAGACTTTGCTAGCTTAGTTTCTAATATATTTTACTTGACTTTTGGCAACATATTTTGCAGCCATTTGCTTATTTACTTTGCTGATATAAATCTGATATACTGCTGCAAATTTAGGACAGCAAGCTTTCCTTGCTTGTCCCATTGATATAGGCTTGGTTTTATGATCATTTGTCTTGTTCCAGGCAGGTATAACATTGCTTGCAGGTACACAACACTTTGGCAGCCTCCCTTCACCAACAAGACTCTTTTGCAAACCTCTTTCCACTTCGAAACTTGACCTATAGGGGTTTCATTGGTCATCCCACCACTTTCCATCTCAATCCCCCTAGGGTAACTGGGATCCCCCCCTTGTGGTGACTTATCATCACTAAAGCGAGGGGAGTATCTATCTAAGGTGCAGTGGGTAGTTACTCCTATAGTTGTCTCACTCTTGTGAATTGGGTTGGGCTTTTCCCAACCTACATTGAGTGCGAGAACATTTTCGCGTCGTTGTCGGGGAGGATTTTGGATCCTCTTTCGAGCCCTAATGACACTTTGGGAAGCTATCCCAAAGCCTTTATCCGTAGCTTTTCTAGCAACTCCATTGAGGGAAGATACCCTCTCCATTTTTTATGAACACTAAGTTCATTTGGCGACTCCATTGAAGCAACATCCCAGATAATGGAACCATGGCATCACAGGATTTACCATGGGCATCCCATAAAATGTACCCTTCCCTTGATATCCAAGATGTTCTTGCGTATCTAAATCATTACCCTCCAGAGTGGAACAAGAATTGTCCAAATTTTGATGGTGATCCAACCCTAGTGGTCACCCATGTTGTGAATTATATGAAATATGCTTCAATATTGAATATATTACATGAGGATATACTAATGCGATTGTTTGTAGCATCTCTAGAGCTAAGACAAAAGAAGTGGCTCACGTATTCATGCAATCCGAGGAGCATACCTTCCTCCACGAAGCTTATTGAATAATTTCTCAAACATTGGGGCCGAGCTATTCAGAATGTGCAAGATACTTTCCAAGAGTTCAGGGACGCTCTTTACAGGGAAGGTTTTTCGGTGGATGATGAGATGACAAAAAAGGAATATCATCCACCCTTGGTGGAAGAAGTATTTGAAGAATAGGTCCAGGAGGAGGAGGAAAACTCCGAGGAAGTGGAGGATCTTGACAAGACATCACCCGCTGAAGAGCAAGCCCATAATGACGAAATGAACAAGAGTTGCCTTTTTGGCCCTTTCAGGAACAGTCAAACGAAGCACTCTGTGTTGAGGATTAAGCCCCTTGTAATGAAGAGGCGTTGGAGGGACATGTCCATGAAGAAAGATGCCATGAAGAAAAAGAAGAATTGCAAAGAAATGCAACATGTTGAGAATCCAGATGAGACGTCGGTATCCATTCTCCCGCTTGATGAAGATGAAGTTGTTCGGCCCTGTTTTCCTCCTGCACATAAAGATGAAGAAGTGATTAGTCCAAAAGATGCAGATGATTTCATGGGGGACCTCTCAGACACGATTGATCAACACCTTGATGATTTCATATAGGTTGGGAGACATATATGGGATGTGAGTTGCTTCATTTTTTATAGAGATCCCATTTACAACATTGAGGGTGGTTCTCGTGCAAAAGAAGTTGAGTTGTCATCTTCAGAGAACTGGTCTCCACGTGCATACAATTCAGATTCTTGGCAGCCCGATGATGATATGGTCACAGACTTATTCCATCCATTTGAGGATGACTTGTCGCAATATACTCATGATGACTCTCAGCCATCCCTTGAGAGTTGTGATGAATATACTTTTGGTGACTCGGATTTGTTCTATGAAGATTTCCAACCACCATCGTGCTCGCATTTTGATGGACACCAGGTCGTGGCCAGCCTAGAGTAGTCTGAGGCTCACACCACCAAACGGAAGTATTTTCATCTTGGGATTTTTGGCAAGGATTTGTAGATAAAGAAGCAACATATTCTCAGTATGGGAAAAGAGTTTTTCTCTAGACCCAAGGTCGTCCCTTACCTCATTCCCTCTTCTCTAGGAAATCATCAGGCTTTCTTGGGATCTCTTATCTCCTCTCGGCATTTAGGGAGCGATGATATTTTAAGTGAAGATAAAGACGAGCCATCGTCTATACATGGTAGCCCTCTTCAAAGATGGATTGATCGGGCTTGAGGCTATTCTTTCAGGCAGGATTTTCGGGATGATCAGGCTTGTCGTTTCTCTTTCCAGCAGGATTTCCTCCCTCCCACCCATCTCCATGAGTTCCATTTCATGATCGATTATATGTCTATTTATAATCATGGTTATTATGTGCTTGACTTATCTTTGTTGTATTATATAATTAAGCACAGGGGGAGATACCTTGATGAGATGATCAGTTGGTTGAATTGGTTGTATGATTTCACCTGACATCCACAACATTTGATCACCATGGGCCTATAGCCCCAAGTAAGTAGGTAGGTCATCTTGCTTTCTTGCATTTGCATTTGCTTGCTCATGACAGTTTAGTTGCATCTCATTTTCACTTTTCATTTTGTTCCACTTGCATTTTTTGCATCATTGATTTATATCATTTACTTTCATCATATTACATGTTAGTTTAGAAATTTTGAAAAAATGCAAAATTTCTTTTCTAGGATTAGTCGTCAATTTTGTTTTTTGAGAATTTGATTATATGAACAAAGGATGAGCATGCCATCCTAGATGCCCAAACATGTTTGTCTGTGTTGATTTGTGTACCTTGGGAGGTGTTCCCCATGTGTTATCCCTTTTTAGCACATGTGGGAGAGACATTTGGCTCTTAGTCCTATGTACTTTATGTTTTATTTTGTACTTGACTTTGGTTAAAGTGCAAAATGTCACTTTTTGGTAAAGTGAACATTAAATCACACTTTTTGTGATTTGGAGGGGACATAAAGTGACTTAGGCAACTTATCCAAAAGTGGGTTATGAGGTCACATTTATTTGAGATGATCTCAACCTTAGATTAGGGATGA